>RXON01004735.1:0-17798 GCA_009667805.1 Leptobrachium leishanense | reverse complement strand
TACTATGCTCATTTTCGTCCGTGATTTTGTACGGATCATCAATAAAACACTTTTGTGTCTGGACGTTATGTTGGCCGGACATTAGCAGCGTCTGACGTCTCCTAATCACGCACACACGCCTCTAGCGGACGCAGCGCACTCTGTACGTCAGTACTATTAACGACGGCAGTTATTTAGGGGTTAACGACGGCAGTTATTTAGGGGTTAATAACGGCAGTTATTTAGGGGTTAATAACGGCAGTTATTTAGGGGTTAATAACGGCAGTTATTTAGGGGTTAATAACGGCAGTTATTTAGGGGTTAATAACGGCAGTTATTTAGGGGTTAATAACAGCAGTTATTTAGGGGTTAATAACAGCAGTTATTTAGGGGTTAATAACAGCAGTTATTTAGGGGTTAATAACAGCAGTTATTTAGGGGTTAATAACAGCAGTTATTTAGGGGTTAATAACAGCAGTTATTTAGGGGTTAATAACAGCAGTTATTTAGGGGTTAATAACAGCAGTTATTTAAGGTAGTATTGTGTAATGTTAGATGAAAAAACAATTGTTATAACTGAGTAGTGAAGGGGTTAATAACAGCAGTTATTTAAGGTAGTTTTGTGTAATGGTTTGAGGAAAAAAACAACAATTCTGTAAAATACCTATAGCAGTGAATTTGTTGAGTCAGTAAAACTTGGTATGGGAGGAGAAACTCAAAGCTTTCTTGCAACATTGTATAAATATTGATTTCACAGCAGCAGCTCTGAGAATAAAAGACGCTAAAATACTAAATTGGCTTGATGGACTGAATAAAAGACGCTAAAATAAGAGATTACCAGAGACAGGATGAGAGAGAGGATGAGAGAGAGAGAGAGATCCCAACCCCTGCAGAATTATGTACTCACCGGGAAGCTGCCTCAGTGAGCTGTGGAGGGGACCTGGTGTTGCTGTGCTGGCATATGGGGTAATGCTGGGTCTGTTAGGGGAAGCGCACTCTCCCTCTGCTGAAAGTTCTTGGTGCTGCCGGTGGGGAATCCCCTGCCTTCCTTCACAGGGACGAGCTGCGTGCCTCCTCGTGCTCAGCTGCTGAAAAAGATCCGGTCCACCCACACGCGTATTGATCCCTTTCTCACTGCACGCCCCCTCCTGGCCGGATGTGTCAGCAGTCGAAGCACGCGCTGGCTTCGAAGAGATGCCGGCGCTGATACAAAAAAATAGTGCAGCGCCGGTGGCAAAAATATGCCGCCCTCACACACAGTAAACACAGAATTTCTCGGGGGGGGCAATTGCCCCGTTGCCCCCCCCCTGGATCCGCCCCTGCCTCATTGGGAAGGTTCTTACCTGCTCTCCATCACTGAATTCATAGGAAGTGAGAGATGCAGCATCTGAGTCGTCACTGCTGCTTCCGCTGCTCCCGTTATAATCTCCATAGTGCAGTATGGCCAGTCGGGTTTGGTAATCCATGAACTGGTTGTTAATAGCATGGAATACCGACACGCCGACTTCCAGTTTACTCCGGGCTTCCTGCACTGGCACGGGGCGAGTTATGCGTGAGATGAGGCCGGCGTCCATCATCTCTCTACGCACAGCAGCACACTACACAACAGAAGAACCACAAAATGTTTAGATTGTATTCCCTTATGGAGCTCATTCTACATAGGCTCATGGAAACACAAGGGAAATCGTGTCATTTAAAATGCATTTACAGTGACGCACAGGGGGCGCTACGTAATGTGGAGGCAGGGTCTGTCTCTGTGATGATGTACTGCACTTGTAGCGAGAGCAAGGTGACACAGTGTGTCCCACTCACCAGGATCTTCAGGCTCTCGCGCTGCTTGATCTTCTTCTCTTCCTCCGTCTCAGTCTCCTCGGGCTGATTCACATCAGCCTCTGAATCCTGGAGCGGAGCTTCGACAACAGGTTTCTCCTCCTGTGTTATAGGATAGTGGAAGAAAAAGGATGAGAATAAAACTTTGAGATATTAAGTAGTAACCAACCTGGTAAGTTCCATATAGTGAAATGTTTACTCCTCCATTAAGATAAAACCCTCTAGCAAACCAGCAAAACAAACCACTAAACATCTAAATCAATCAAACAAATTAAACAAAGCAGTGCTGCAGTGACTTCTTGCCACAATTATTCCGTTTCTTGTATCCAGAGCCAACGTTTCAGTTATTTTCTATAACTTAATTAAGTCACAATAATGAAAATTATGGAAAAACTGACTCTTAAAACAATAAATGTAATAATTACAATAAAAAGTCCTTGGAGTGCTGGTCTCCATCCTCGACATTTTGATTACCTGGATACTCATACACATATATACTTATACAGTTACTGTAAAGCAAACCACTGGATCTGAAACAATGTAACTATACATGTGTCAATACAAAAATAAATAAACACTAATATTTTTGGAGTATTATGGTTCATTTGTGCTTAGATTTTTTTTCAACACCCAGTGGTACAAAATGTATGATAATAAAGTGTTATGTGATGTGCATACTAAGGAGCCCATGTGGGTCACTTTACCTCTGTGAATCAAGTTGAAAAAATAAAAGAGAATTTCCAACCTCAAATTAAACATATAAAACTATAAAAAACCAATTATAAAACAAAACTATATTACCAACTTAATTAACACCTTGAATTAAGAGCCAAGAATGACAAATGACCTTGGAATCACTCATTATTCTCTGACTCCCCACACAATAAAGTTTCTTATTCCAAATATACAAAGTGCATGGAGTGTTAATATGGAGCATCTGGGCATTACAGCCGAGAACCAAGCAACGTTTGCAGCTTGAGTAGAATAGGGAAATCCTATGATGAATTCCAGGAACTCCATGGCAATATGGTGTGTCTTTTTAATGAATTGCTGTGACACACAGTGGGTGCTATGTAACATGGTGATAGGGTGTGTCTTTTTAATGTATTACTGTGACACACAGGAGGTGCTATGTAACATGGTGATAGTGTGAATAATTTTATTGTATTGCTGTGACACACAAGGGGCGATATGTAACATGGTGATACGGTGTTCTGAAGTGGAATCAGGCTGGAAGATGGTCGCTATTATGAGCCAAGCGGCCATCTTGTTCAGAATATTGGTTCACTTGCAAATAACTAGAGTAGATTTTTGTAGACATTAGAGACGAAGCTTACATAGAATCTTAGGAATGTGGTTGATTAGGAGAACTAGCAATAAAATGAGGAAGAATCCGGCCAGCACTTGGCACGGAAAGACAGGAAAGACAAATGGTTACTACAATGTCACATAGACCCGCAGTAAAACAAAGAGAGCGTAGAAACCAGGCCGTGCTCTAATCTATAACAAACACAGCCTTTAGGGAGGAGGTGGGCACGGCCCAGGTCGAGTGAAGCAGCAAATCACAGATTGTCAGACTAACACGACAGTTGTCAATTTATTATCAATGTATGGAATTTCTTTGTACTAACGAGGGGAGGTATTAACCCACGTGGGGTGGAATAAAGTGTCCTCGGGAGGTGGGCTAATTGGGATGTACCTAATTACGTATGTTTGGGTATAAGACCCCTGGTCGGGGGGGAGACGGGGCTCACTCTTTGCGATTCAATCCTGTGTGAGCACTTGTGTGACGACACAATAAAGTTTGCCTTTCCTGAAGAGACTCGTGTTCAGACAATCCTTGCTTGTGTCCGGTCCGGCATAATTGAAGAAAGTGAACCTGATTGACTCCGGTAACAGTTCCTTTTAAAGTATTTCGGTGACACACAGGGGGCGCTATCTATGTGATTGTTTTCCCAAGGTGACGCACTCACCAGATTTTCAGGAGTCTCCTTCTGGACATTTGCCTCGGAAATCGCTTGGGCATCCTCGTTGGTCTGAGGCTCAACAGGCTCGATAACCTGCGGCGCTTCCGGGCCAAGGTTTTTCACCTGCGATAAAGGATGCAGTTAAAAAAAAGGATGAGAATAAACCTTTAGATATTAAGACGTGTAGAGGAGCCCGACCTGATAAGTTCCATATAGTAAAAATGTTTACTCGCTAATCCGTTGTCATAAAACACGCTACACACATATTATTAAATATATTACTTTGTGCTATCCACTTCTCCACGTCTTAACCCTAGAAAAAAAAATATTTAAATATACATCCACCATTAAAACTGATAATGAACAAAAAAATAGTTAAGTTATAAAAATTTGCCCTTTTTTTAATAAATTGAAAAGAGCAGTTTTTTTCATAACTCGTAGATGTGTCTTGCAATGGAAAAGGAGAACTTACCTTTTCTGGCTCCATGGCCTTGTGGAATCTGAATCTAAATACTTTAACAACTGAATAAGTTATTAAATTCAATAAAGCTCAGTAATAAATCTCGGGGAAATAATCGCACAACTCTCAGTAACAACAGAGTGACGTTTGAAAGAATAAGCGCCTGGTAAACATTCTCAGCAAGGACTGGATTCTATGATATCACAGAATGTTGGCGCGGTTTGGAATGTTCACCAAATATAAACTGGACTCCATGAGATTCCATAAAAGGACAGTGTAATTCAAATTCATTTTCAGAGGAAGTGATGTGTATAGTGACCGTATGACCGGTGAATTGAGATATCATGATATGCGCCGCTATCAGTGATGTTAAAGTGCCGCTATTATGGGCAAAATAGGTTTTGTTCATTTGAAAGAGAATCTCTCCCTTTATATAGATCAGTATTTTTTTGCTGACCTACAGTATATCATTATAAAAAGGGAGCTATTGCTCTTCATATATTCCCAGTCCCCCATTTGACCGCGGCATGCCACAGGGGACCAGGCAAAGCAGCACATTTATTGAATAGCGTGGCAATCCTGTAAGGGAGCTCTGTGCTTGGAGTTAAGTCGTTGTTAAGTCATTCTCTTTCATATGGGCAGAACGTGTTTTATCAGTTTCTCCTTTATCAGTGTCAAGATGGACTGTTCACGATTGTCTCTAAAAAAACATGTTCATTAAAACATTTATGTAAAGATTCATTTCTACAACTAGTGTTGAAAAAATTTATGGAGGGGCGATATGTTTTTTATTTCTGGAAATGGAGCAAAAGCCACAGAATCTGTATGTTTGGATGTCACTGTTATATAATTATCATTATCATATTATATGTTATTATTTAACTTGCCTTTAGGACGCCCTAACAGGCCGGATTTTAAGGATCACCTTGGTAAAATACACAGGGTTATTCAAAGAGATACCAATTGCTGGCGAAAGGTAACCAAACGCTGAAATTCAGCGTTTGGTTTCCTTTCCTGGCCATTCGGCTATCCAGAGAGCAGGCAGTTCGCCAAATGTTGGCGAATTGCCTGCACATACGGTGCCTGTTCGAGGGCAGTGAATTCCCCGTAGAGAAGCAATGCTTCGTCTATTCAGAGAACAAAAACCAGCAATGAGAGGTTGCCGAAATGCCCTGCCATTCAGTGGTTTCATTCGTCAGGTTTATTCAGGCTAATCCCATAGGCTTGAATATTAAAAATATTCCAGTTTTAAATCAATATCTAATAAACCGTTTATAATTTTATTCTGCAGTAAAAAGTCTGCAGAAACATGTCTGGTTCAGATACTGATAGCCAGAAGGCTGGGTATTCCAGAAGTCACACATCTGCAATCCCCCAATCAAGACGTGAAGAAATAACAAGACGTAGTGAAATATGTGAAGTGGTAGAACATATCAGAGAGTCATTGCATATTGAATCCAGTCTGATTGTGTTTGTGGATACTATCAAAGACCACGCCCAAAGTCTTGTACGCAATATGTGGGACAAGGAAGGGGATATGTGTAATTTCTTGGATTTGTTTACAAACACAAAAGACAAGGAAACAAGGAATTGCATTATAATGGAATCTTGGCCCTCCATAATGTATTTGTGTTGTGCAATAGCTACACGAATTGTGATACGAAAGGTTGCCATGATGGAGACAAGTGAGTCCGAGGTGTCAAGCAGTGATGAAAGTGTTGAAACTGACACAGATGAAATTCAATGCTCACTGGAAACCTTGAAGAAAAAGGTACTAAAAACCCGGATAGCCTCCATATCCCAGGTAAAGGGTAGACAAACAGAAACTGTTTCCTCTGACCATAAGCCTGATGCTGGCCCTCATTTAAAAGAGCATACCAAAGACAGCGGGGTAGATTCTGTAAGTGGCCCCGCAGATGATGTTAAACAGGGTGAAAGGGGGATCCCTTCAAGGCCTATAAAAGTGCAGGTCCAGCCATCTAATGAGGCCAGTCATGGGAGTCATAGGACGGATAAAAGGGACCATACCACAAGCCAAGTTGCCCCTAAGCAATATCAGGATGCCTCCCAGGTATATGTTGCCAGGAGGAAATCATACGCTGAGGCGGTAAAAGGGAATAATCCAGATAGGAACCCCAGGGTCACGCCTGCCCCGCGCCCACCAAGAAGTGGGGAGCAGAGGTCACCCAATGACTGCAGAAGGTATGAGCAATGGCCACGACCGCACAATAGTAACAGGGAATATGCCCAAGGGCCTAGGCCTGCCCAAAGAAATAGGTACCCCCAATCTAGTGATTCTCCTCAAAGTGGTGATCCCCCTCAAATAGGTAGGATACCCCATTGCGTTAGGGTTCCTGAAAATAGAAGGGGAGGTCAGACAGGAGACCCCAGGCCCAGATCACACTGTCAGAACAGAAGTAGCAATGCTGATTCTGACACATCAAATAATTTTAGGCCCGAGCGTAATAGGATCCGCAGAAATAGATAACTTAACCAAAATTATCCGAACGACCGAATAAACCAATTAGAATACTGGTTATATCAATTAGCTGAACAATTGGCGGAGATAACCGAGTATGTATTGGCACAGCGGCCTGATAACTCTTAGGGATAAATCCAGTGGCCACCCAAGGGCCACAGGATCAATAACACCTCAGATGTTATTGAATCAGAGGGAACGACTGAATGAAATAGCAGAGGTGGCACAACCTAACACCATTTAATCCCCAGGTCTACATATTAATAAGGAATCTAAAGTATGTAAAGGGGGATTTCTGCTGTTGGATGCTAACCACTCTCCTATTTTTCAGCCTACTTCTAGTCCCTCTGATATAAACAGGCCATTAACCGCAACCGACTCTCAAGAGATCGACGTAGCCAGATGCTCCGATGGAGAGCCAGCTACCCGTTGCGCATTAGCCTACAAGAAACCTAAGGTTCTCTGTACGGTGGGTAAGGATGAGAATCCCCCTACCCCAGGTAAAGTGATTCTCAACACCAGTTCATGGAGTTGCCCTCGGAGGTTAGGAACGGGTATTAACAGGGTCTGTTATAATAAATCCATACAATAACTGCATGATTGCAGGAGTAAACCTCGTGGGAAGGCCGAATCCAATCACTGGTTTCCACTCGTTAATGCGGTCAAAGAAATTAAATTTGTAGGAAAAATATATATAAATACGTATATATTATTTATCTCTACAGGGCGATATCCTATTCAGTTCCCTATTAGGAAAGCAAGCCCACAAAAGGGGGATGATATACTTAATGGCTCACAAGAATTGAAAGGGTTAATAATCTATGTGTCACTGTCTTGATGAAATGCATTAAAATTAAAATAAATGCCACGCTGCATCTAAGGGAAAGCATGGAATAAATCAGAAATGAGGAAGATTACCCGTTTCCATTGACCATGATCCTAAAGTCCAAAGTCACAAAGATGAAGTGTTAACCTAAATATTCACATGTTGTGTATATCAATTCTTATGAGGTTTATCTCATTTTAGAAAGATAAGATGAGTGAAGTGACAATTGGTCACTCGCATGGAGACGTGTCCTAAAGACTCAGATGTCAGGAGCAGCCATGCTGGAGGTGACGGAAAGTCATGGGAGCACCCCGTCATAAAGGATACCCAAAGAAACGGAAGGATGACGACAAGTGCATTATTGGTTGTTTGAAAATCAACCTCCATAGATGAAAAGATTAATAAGCCACAAAATGTTTCGCTTGAATGGTCCTTACCCGGGGAAAACACTGCTTGATTCAAATCCATTTTTTCATCAACTGGAGTTCATTGATTCACCCTCAGATTACCCCGTTCGTAAAAGAAATGGGGGAACCACAAAAGGGGGATGGTCGTGAGAACCAATCATGTATTTACCAATTTTTTTTCCTGCACCAGTTACCAGATGGAGTCGATGCCTAACAACTTGTTAAAGACTAAGGCTACCATGCAGATCTAAAATTTCCTATCCAATTGGTCCATGTCAATTCCTAATCATGGATCTAGATGAGTAGATATTGAAAAGGGGGACTTATGTCAGACCTTTTCAGATATGAAATTTCTATAACGCATTATATTTTGCAGGACTGTTTAAATTTGGGGCCAGCGAATGCTTCACACAGACAATTTGTCTGTGTCGTTAATATATAACCAGAATATGCGTTCTAAAGACAATGTAACAAGCGAGACTCGTTATCTATCAGCAAACATCCAGTGTCCTTAATTAATTCTGGTTGCAAGAAAAATAACCAGATGTTAGATCAAATGGTTTAAAAGTAAGGGAACACGGGGGGCGGAGCTAGCCGAGGAAGCGAGCGGCTGCATGTTGAAGGAGCTCCGTGATAAACACGGTTTTTAAAGTTATTTCCGCCGCTTGCTCGCACTTGAGAAACGCTCTACGGTCTCTGGGAGCACTGAGGGACTCGGTGAGTTTGCCTTACCCCCGAAATTGACGCTCCGGAGCGGATTAACCCCCGCGGCACAATCAGGGCCTAGTACTAGCGGCCATTTTAGAAGCCTGGAAGGAGATTTCTGAGAACTTTTACCGCTCTTCTTCCTTGTGCCTGCGCTTTTGGTGACATGCCCACCGGTCGCTCACAGAAGCTGCGGTCCAGACAGAGGGACATTCGGGACTCCATGAGAGGTGGGTCCACTTCGAAGGGAGATGCGATCTCCTCCTCCCTCCCCCCAGGCTATGACTTTTCGGAAGATGAAGAGGACCCCTGGCACTCGGGTGGTAGCTCTGCGATGACCTGGATCTCCCCACAATCTCGTACACCAGACTCCCAACCACTATCTGCAGCAGCAAAAAAAAGGGCGCAAAAGAAACGAAAAGCAGTGCTGACGGCGTCTTTGAGTGCCTCACTTGCTGCTGGTGGCCTCTCTGACGGGGATTCGGCCGAGGAACACCTTTCAGCCAGCAGTAGTGTGGCTTCATTACGACAGGACGTTTTGAGACCGGTGCCCAACCGCAACAAACGAGAGTGACCTCACTCGAAACCCGTATTACACAGCCTGAGGAAAGTCGGCAGGAGGAGGATGATGATCTTCCTCTTACGAAAAGAGACCTTCGGAGGATCCTGGACGAACTCCGGGAGATCCGGGGGGTGTGGAAACCTGAAGTGGCGGCGGTTCGGGAGGAGGTTGCAACAATCCGTGCGCAGGTGACAGCAGTGCAGGCGACGACCTCTACAGTGCTATCGGAACATACTCACCTGTTGGGACAGGTCGCTGGTCTAAGATCCCAGGTCGAGCTTTTGTCCCGCTCTGTGGAGATGCTGGAAACAAGACACCGCCGTTGTAACGTCAGGGTCAGAGGCATCCCGGACTCTGTGTCGTCGGATGAACTCCCAGCTTATGTGTCTCGTTTGGCCCTTCGGATGGCGGGACTCCCTCCTGACAAGCCAGATGTGATAGGATCGGTATTCAGGGTTCGGAAACCTGCGGCGCTTTCGAAGGGGACACCCTGTGATGTCGTGGTGGCCTTTCGTGACGTAGCATTTAAGGTCAAGCTTATGTCTGCTCCTGGCGCAAGAGATCCAGTGAAATTTGAGGGCTCCACGTTGGCTTTGTATCACGACCTTCCATTCCAGACTCTGCTTGCTCGCAGGCGGTTCCGTCCTGTGACTGCGGTTCTTCGTCGGAGGGGGATCCGTTATCGGTGGGGCTTGGCGGGAGCATTGGTGGTGACACATAATAATGTCCCCTACACCATCACTGATCCTGAAACTGCCTGGTCCGACCTTGAAGCGGCGGGCATCTCGCCGGACCCTCCGGAACTTCAGCCAGACTGAGACCTGAGCGATATTGTTTACCCCCCCAGCTTTTTTCTTCTCTGTTTACGTGTCACTGGTCTATAGATAAGCTCTGAGTATAATTTATCAGGACAATTTATGGCATTTACGTTGATAGTCCTACATGCTTATGTGTTTCTTTTGTGTTTTCTTCCTTCACTGAGGTTGGGACTTATTGCTTTTTGTTTTTATTATTCCCTTATTGACCTGTTACTACTTGCATCTTACATTATCTGACTGGCTGACCGTAGTTAGTTTGGCCAGCCCTAGACGGCTGTCTTTTTCTACGTTTGATTTCGTGAATTTCTTGTTATGTATAATTCTCTAAATAAAGAATTTAAAAAAAAAAAAAAAAAGTAAGGGAACACAATGACAACTGATCTTACCCTAGGATAGGTATCTCAGTATTGTGTTTATTTTGTCAGATCGAAACTCTGAAAGCCACGTAAACGTTGAACAATGGGTTGCCCAATAAAGAAAAAAAACCCAGAGAAGGTTAAATGGCTTGGATAAACCAGCTTGTAATGCTATGCTATTCGGCGATATATCTAACCTATATGGTTTTGAAATATTTAATTTATGTGGTCAGTTAGAATAGATAAACTTGGCGTCTTATAAAAACAGAGGCCCTATCACATTCAGTTGATTATTACAAATGTCTGGTATACTAACATGCATGAAACCGATTAAGTCTGGTAATGTCACGGTGGCTCAGGGGATGGGGCGCCTGGCAGCAGCTTCCCCGCTGCTCGCTGGCCAGGCGCCGAATGTAAACGCTTCCGGGTGCGCTCACGTGGGACGCCGAGGGGCGGGGCCTGGCGTTATGACGCGGACCCGCCGGATTTAAAACCCAGTCTCTCCTATACACCGGTGCCCTGACGTAGTGGTATTCACCTCCCGCAGAGCTCTTGTGTGATTTTGGCTACCTCCTGTGTATGACCCTTGGCATTGGCAAACGAATCCTCCTGTGTATGACCCTTGGCATTGGCAAACGAATCCTCCTGTGTGTATGACCCTTGGCATTGGCAAACGAATCCTCCTGTGTATGACCCTTGGCATTGGCAAACGAATCCTCCTGTGTATGACCCTTGGCATTGGCAAATGAATCCTCCTGTGTATGACCCTTGGCATTGGCAAACGAACCCTCCTGTGTATGACCCTTGGCATTGGCAAACGAACTCCTCCTGTGTATGACTTCTGGCATTGGCATTTACTCTGCGCTAGGTTCTGCCCTTAACGTTGGTGGTACCGAGGTCAGTCTATGTGGGCACCCCTAAGCACGCATCAGACTACCTCTGCTATTACTAAAGTCCTAGGGAGGACTTGTGATCTGGTCTGTACCCCTGTCTGGTGTTTCCCTTTCTTTATCTGTTACCTGTTTCATTGTCTATATAGCTTTGCCGACCATTCAAGGATCGGAAGAGTAGGAAAGGGAGCTACATAAAGAGATCAATATCTTGGTAGTCAGAAAGATTTCGTGGCAATACTCTATTCCATACCTCTGTCTGGTGTTACCCTTGTTTATAATTGTCTGGTTATTTGTCTGTCTAGTATTGCCGACCATTCAAGGATCGGAAGGGTAGAGAGCGGTCTGCGTAAAGGGACCACACTTTTGGTTATCAGAGGGATCCGTGACATTACGTCAGGGCCAATGGATCCCGCAGACCTCTCTAACCAGCTGGCACGTATCGCAGCCAGACAAGAGGAACAGGACCATAGGATGGACCAGATTTCTCTCGCTCTGCAAACCCTGTTAAATCGGTTCCAATACAGGTACCACAAACCCTCCAGATCCAGTGTTATCTAGGGTCAGTTCCGTCCCCCCTGAGGGACATAGGCTTAGTATGAAGGCACCCCTACGCTATGATGGTACACCAGCCTATGTCGGGTTTTTTGACTCAACTCGAGATCTTGTTTGAGAACAATCCAGGTTCTTGTATGTCTGATAAAGCCAAAGTAGGAGGATATCTGATTAATCATTTAACAGAAAAAGCTTTATTGTGGGCTACGCCGTTGTGGGAAAATAAGAAACCCATCATTTATGACTATGAGGGTTTCACCTCTGAGTTAAAACGTACCTTTGATCCTCTAGGAGGGCTACCAATGCGGGTAGGTCCTTGTTTTCACATCAAACAAGGTAATAAGAGGGTCGCCGATTATGCCATAGAGTTTAAGACTTTGACTTCTGAGGTACTTTGGCCGAATGACGTTTTAACCTTAGCCTTTACCGAAGGCTTGAACGAGCTTTTATGTTTGAACTGGCTCCCTTAAAATTACCAGAAAGTCTGGACCACCTGATAGATTTCTGTATAGCCATGGACGATCAAATCAGGGAAAGGAGACACCCCAGAGATAGACCCAGAAGGGTCTTGCCTCCTTTACCCTCGTTACCCAGACACACCAGTATGTCAGGTGGTTCGGAGAATGTGAAAACAGATTACCAGTCGTTGAACCCATGCAAATAGGGAGGACAGGTATTTCAGAAGCAGAAAGAGCGCACAGAAGAGAAAAGGGGCTCTGCTTCTATTGTGCAGGGGCAGATCACTTTCGCCCTTCGATGTCCTCAGAGACCCAGGGTTAGCAGGGCTGAACATAGCAGAGTGGGATTCAGAACAGGAGACACCCAGGTTGTCGGTTCTCTGTGTGCCTCCTTTGTGGATAATGAGAAAAAAAAATCCAGGATTCTGTTACCGTCTCCCTAATCTGGGAGGGGGTTCACCTCAAGACTGAGGCGTTCTTAGACTCTGGGGCCTCAGGCAATTTCATGGACAAGAATTTTGCTGCCAAAAACCTCATACCTCTGGTTCTCAGGGAAAGACCTCTAAGGGTGGAGGCCATAGATGGTAAACCCCTGTCATGTCCAATATCACTCACGATACAGTCGATGTATGTATGAAAACAGGAGTTTTGCACCAGGAAACTATAAGATTTCAAATCATTGAATCACCCTCATTGTCCTGTCGTTCTTGGGTTTCCATGGCTAACAGAGCACAACCCAGTGTCGATTGGGTCCAGAGAGACATAAAATGTTGGGATCAGAGTTGTCAGTCTAAGTGCCTAAGCAGAGTTCATGTGATTGGTAGCCTCAATATTGCCACAGCCCCTCCTTTGTCCACAGAGGTTCCTGAAAGTTACCTGGCATTAAAGGAGGTGTTCTCTAAAGCCAGGACTGAGGTCCTACCACCACATCGTCCATATGACTGTGCCATTGATTTACTCCCTGGTACGATGCCTCCTAGGGGTCATGTATACCCTTTATCACAAAGAGAGAACGACATTATGGAGGAATACATAAGGGAGAATCTGGAACGAGGATTCATTAGACGGTCCTCCTCTCCAGCAGGAGCAGGTTTCTTTTTTGTTTCCAAGAAAGAGGGAGACCTGCGACCTTGCATCGATTATAGGGGTTTGAATAGGATCACTATAAGAAATGCATATCCCATACCCCTCATAACAGAATTGTTCGACCGATTAAAAGGGGCTCGGATCTATACGAAGCTTGATTTACGCGGAGCGTACAACCTGGTCAGGGTTAAAAAGGGAGACGAGTGGAAAACGGCTTTTAATACACGTAGCGGGCATTATGAATACCTGGTGATGCCTTTTGGGTTGTGTAATGCGCCAGCCGTCTTCCAGGATCTCATAAACGACACTCTAAGGGAATTCCTGCAAGAATTCGTCATAGTATATCTAGACGATATCCTGATATACTCCCCTGATGTAGACACTCATCATGTCCACGTGACACAGGTGTTGAAAAAACTATTAAAGGCTGGATTGTACTGTAAGCTAGAAAAATGTCTATTCGACATAGTAACCGTGCAATTCCTTGGTTATATAATAACTCCTGGGGGTTTTCAAATGGACCCTAAGAAGCTCTCAGCTATTCTTGACTGGCCTCTACCCCAAGGACTTAAAGCCATTCAGAGGTTTCTGGGTTTACGAACTATTACGAAGGTTCATTAAAGATTTTTCGGCCTGGTGGCCCCCCTCACGGCTATGACTAAGAAAGGGGTGGGAAATCAGAAATGGACACCTCAAGCCACTCAAGCCTTTGAGGCACTAAAGCAAGCTTTTACTACTGCCCCTGTTCTCCGACATCCAGATCCGGCTCTGCCTTTCCAAGTAGAAGTTGACGCCTCCGAACTAGGTCTTGGTGCAGTCTTGTCCCAAAGGGAGGCTCCTGACAAACCCTTGCATCCATGCGGCTTCTATTCTCGGAAGTTGTCCCCGGCAGAGAAGAACTATGACATTGAAATAGAGAATTGTTAGCAGTCATCGCGGCCTTGGCCGAATGGAGATATTTATTAGAAGGGTCTAAGGACCCCATTGTTATCATAACCGACCACAAGAATCTCACGTACATTGGAGATGCCAAACGTTTAAATTCCAGACAAGCGAGATGGTCATTGTTTCTTTCAAGTTTCAATTTCGTGCTTACCTATAGACCTGGGTCCAGAAACATTAAAGCAGACGCATTGTCGAGACAGTATGAGTCGTATGAACATAATATCCAAGATCAGCATCCCATTGTACCCCAGGAAAGGATTATAGCCGCTACCACGATTAGTGTTTCGTCTCCTCTAATGAAAAGGTTGCAGACCGTCCAGGGCGCGGCTCCTGGGGGAAAACCTCCTGCGAGACTCTTTGTACCTGAGAACGAAAGAGAGGAAGTACTTAACATCTATCATGATAATAAAACTTCCGGGCATATGGGTATCACCAAGACTGTGTCTAGTATCAGTAAACTCCTCTGGTGGCCCACGTTGCGCCGAGATGTCAAAGATTACATTGCCATGTGCGAAGTGTGCACAAGGCAGAAAAGTCCCAAAACAGCACCCATTGGCTTACTTCAGCCTTTGCCGATCCCCGAACGACCCTGGTCACATGTAGCCATGGATTTTATAGTAGAGTTACCTGAGTCAAGAGGGAATACAGTGATACTTACGGTCATAGATCGATTTTCCAAGATGGGTCACTATGTTCCTCTTCGGAAACTGCCTTCGGCAGCTGAACTGGTGCCCATATTCATTGCCAATGTGGTTCGCATTCACGGTGTCCCTCGGGAGATAGTCTCTGATAGGGGGACCCAATTCATCTCCGGATTCTGGAGAGGGTTTTGTAAGAACGTAGGGATAAACCTCTCTTTCTCTTCGGCTTATCACCCCCAGACCAACGGAGCAGCAGAACGAGCAAACCAAAATATAGAGAAATATCTCAGGTGCTTTATCTCGGAACAACAAGATAACTGGTCAGACCTGCTACCATGGGCAGAATATGCTATTAACAGCGCAGTAAGTGAGTCCACAGGTCATTCTCCTTTCTTCACGGTTTATGGCTTTGATCCCCCCGTGCTCCCCGCCACGTTTCCTGACACCACGATTCCTGCTTTAGATGAGCAACTGGCATCATTGAAAGAGACTTGGGGGAGAGTGAGACGGGCACTGGAGGAGAGTAGTGCCATCCAGAAAACCAAGGCCGACAGACACAGAAGGCAGGCACCCGTGTATCAAGTTGGGGACAGGGTGTGGCTGTCTTCACGTAACATCAAGCTCTTAGTGCCTTCCATGAAGTTGGCTCCTAGGTACATCGGTCCCTATAAGATTCTACGGCGACTCAACCCTGTCTCCTATGCTTTGGCATTACCCCCCCATTTTAAGATACACAATGTATTTCATGTTAACCTTTTGAAGCCGTTATTATGTAACCGGTACACCAAAGTCCATGCTCCATCGCCTCCTGTCTCTGTGGAGGGCGAGGAAGAGTTCGAAGTTAAGGCCATTCTGGGTGCCAGGATGTCTAGGGGGTCTTTGCAGTATTTTGGTGATTGGGTGGGTTACGGTCCGGAGGATCGTTCTGGGTACCAGCTGCGGAAGTCCATGCTCCTAGGCTAGTGAAGGCCTTCTATTTGGCGCACCCCCGTGCCCCTGGGGGTCGTCCAGTGGCCGCCCCTGGAGGGGGGGTTCTGTCACGGTGGCTCAGGGGATGGGGCGCCTGGCAGCAGCTTCCTCGCTGCTCGCTGGCCAGGCGCCGAATGTAAACGCTTCGGGTGCGCTCACGTGGGACGCCGAGGGGCGGGGCCTGGCGTTATGACGCGACCCGCCGGGTTTAAAACCCAGTCTCTCCTATACACCGGTGCCCTGACGTGGTATTCACCTCCCGCAGAGCTCTTGTGTGATTTTGGCTACCTCCTGTGTATGACCCTTGGCATTGGCAAACGAATCCTCCTGTGTATGACCTTGGCATTGGCAAACGAATCCTCCTGTGTATGACCCTTGGCATTGGCAAACGAACCCTCCTGTGTATGACCCTTGGCATTGGCAAACGAACCCTCCTGTGTATGACCCTTGGCATTGGCAAACGAACCCTCCTGTGTATGACCCTTGGCATTGGCAAACGAACCCTCCTGTGTATGACCCTTGGCATTGGCAAACGAACCCTCTGTGTATGACTTCTGGCATTGCATTTACTCTGCGCTAGGTTCTGCCCTTAACGTTGGTACCGAGGTCAGTCTATGTGGCACCCTAAGCACGCATCAGACTACCTCTGCTATTACAAGTCCTAGGGAGGACTTGTGATCTGGTCTGTACCCCTGTCTGGTGTTTCCCTTTCTTTATCTGTTACCTGTTTCATTGTCTATATAGCTTTGCCGACCATTCAAGGATCGAAGAGTAGAAAGGGAGCTACATAAAGAGATCAATATCTTGGTAGTCAGAAAGATTCGTGACAATACTCTATTCCATACCTCTGTCTGGTGTTACCCTTGTTTATATATTGTCTGGTTATTTGTCTGTCTAGTATTGCCGACCATTCAAGGATCGGAAGGGTAGAGAGCGGTCTGCGTAAAGGGACCACACTTTTGGTTATCAGAGGATCCGTGACAGTAATTTGAATGTTAAAGACGATATCACGAGATGAATGAATTGATGTATCTCTGCAGGATCTCTCATATACCACATCCCTTGTGATTTAAGTAAAGAGAGTATGAAATACACACCACGCCGTGGCAAGTATGCCGCAATGCCACAATAGAAATAAATTTTGATTTGTTAATAAAATCTATGGAGTCCCGATATAGGAATAAAACGACCCCAAACAGTTAAAAGATTGGCCAAATACATAAATTAATTCCTGCAGAAGGTTGATGGTTGATCTGAGAGCGCCATCTGCTGGGCCAGGTAATATAACACTTGGACAGACCCCTGGAGTTGATGAATATATATATCCTCCAATCAAATGAGGCCACATAGTGATGGATAGATCTAAAACTGGGCAGAAGACCACTATATAGAGGGGACAATCCAGAGCAAAATCAACACACTGAGAAAAGCTTGGGGAGAGACCTGAGGGACGCTTGGAGGGGAGAAAGGGCAAATATCATCGGCCCCCCTTTAAGACGTGACCACACCCTAATCTTCCACCACTCTATCTTCACTAACCGGATGGTAAAGTATAGCCTGAATAACTTGATATCTATAAAATTGCATAGTCCTTACTTTAGATGTACCTCACAAATTAATGGAATATAATGAATTATTTCGCTGTTGAAGCCTAATAATCAGTAGACAGTAATCAACCTTTACTTCCACTGCAGAGGAATGCCAAGAGAGAAAACTGCTGATAGTGAGATCCAAAATAACCCCTCCCCTTTCAGGCACCTTCTCTGCTCCGGCGGGAAGGTGGGGGGCTGAAACTGACATCATCGTCAGTAAATAGTTACATTTATTGTATCAAGAGCCAAAAATGTAGTTATTTTCCATAAATT
>RXON01004734.1:0-37177 GCA_009667805.1 Leptobrachium leishanense | reverse complement strand
GGGTCGTTTTGGGTGGTTGTAGATTTTGGCGATTAAATTACAAAAAAGTGTGTTTTTACAATTTTTTTCCTCATATTTCATAATTTTTTTTATAGTAAATTATTCGATATGATGGAAATAATGGTATTTCTAGAAAGTCCATTTTATGGCGGGAAAAAGGGTGTATAATATGTGTGGGTTGAATAAACGAGTAAGAGGAAAATTTGACCTAAACACTAACAGCGCAGAAACGTAAAAACAGCAGCGGTCACTAAAAGACGGATTTGTGTAAAACCGGTGGGTCACTAAGGGGTTAATTTACAAGTGTTTTAAATAAATTAGTGAGCCCCAAAATACAGCTTGGTACTTTTTGTATGACGAGACACAGATCACCTTAATTCACAAGTGTTTTAAAGAAATTAGTGAGCCCCAAAAAAAATTGCTGGCTGTGTGACGATGAGACACAGAAGATCACCTTAATTCCCAAGTGTTTTAAAGAAATTAGTGAGCCCCAAAATACAGTGTGGTACATTTTTGTATGACGAGACAGAGATCACCTTAATTCACAAGTGTTTTAAAGAAATTAGTGAGCCCCAAAATACAGCGTGGTACTTTTTGTATGAAGAGACACAGATCACCTTAATTCCCAAGTGTTTTAAAGAAATTAGTGAGCCCCAAAATACAGCGTGGTGCTTTTTGTATGACGAGACACAGATCACCTTAATTCCCAAGTGTTTTAAAGAAATTAATGAGCCCCAAAAAGATTTCCTGGCACAGTGACAAGACCCAGAAAATCACCTCAATTCACAAATGTTTTAAATAAAGTTGTAAACCCCAAAAAAATTGCTGGCACAGTGACAAGACACACATCACCTAAATTCAATGATATTTGGTATAAATGAGACCCAAAAAGACTTGCTGGCACAGTGACAAGACCCAGAAAATCACCTCATTTCACAAATGTTTTAAATAAAGTTGTAAACCCCAAAAAAACTTGCTGGCACAGTGACAAGACACACATCACCTAAATTCAATGATATTTGGTATAAATGAGACCCAAAAAGACTTGCTGGCACAGTGTGACAAGACCCAGAAAATCACCTCAATTCACAAATGTTTTAAATAAAGTTGTAAACCCCCAAAAAACTTGCTGGCACAGTGACAAGACACACATCACCTAAATTCCCTGATATTTGGTATAAATGAGACCCAAACGTCTTGCTGGCGCAGTGTGACAAGACCCAGAAAATCACCTCAATACACAAATGTTTTAAATAAAGTTGTAAACCCCAAAAAAACTTGCTGGCACAGTGTCAAGACACACATCACCTAAATTCCCTGATATTTGGTCGAAATTAGACCCCCCCAGACTCCCCCAGTAGCGTGGCAGACCGGCAGTAACAACACACACAATTATCTTCTTTGAAATCTCCTCTGAAATGCGTGCAGAATCGGCGCGTTGAAACCTTATATAGTGTGCTGCGGGACTTAGCTCTGTGAGCCCATGATTGGGCAAAATTTGCCCAATCAGGACTCTGAGCGGTGATTGTTATAGTGTTCAACCAGTCTTGCACCAGACCTGTGGTCAGGTGCAAGGCTGTAGCCAACTACGAGCTTCAGGCAGTGGGAATATGCATTGTGGTCCATTGTGGTCGAACATGCGGCGAACACCCGGAAATGTTCGGGGTTCGCGATCCGCCCGATCAGGCTAAGTTCGGGTCGAACCCCGAACCGTCCGAACCCGAACAGCTCATCCCTATTTATATTGAAGAGAGAATGAATGGTAAAAAGTTTTGCTATAACGGAAACATTTTTAAATTTCTGTATATGGTTTTGTTACACAAGGCTCTTTCCTTGGCCTACTTCTTTTTAATATGTTTATTAAGGGCACTCAATACAACACTAAAAGCAAAGTCTCAATATTTCTAGATGGATTTTGTAATTTATTAAATTCCCAACACCGTGTTTATTGCTTTCAAAAGGATACATGGGCAAAGGGTCAAGAAGAGGAATGCAAAGTGTGTTAAGTAAACGTACTACAGTGGGTACAAAATAATGTCTTTGTCCTTCCCTGGATAATTAAAAACATAGCAGATTGATATAACACATGGACAGAAAAGCAAGTCCTTTAGCCATGTTCACTTTATTTAAGTACATTTTATCTATATGAGTTAGAGCAGGAAGGACTTACAAAACTTCTAATGAATTAAAAAGAGAATAAAAAATAAATTTAATAATATATATTCAGGTGTTTTTTTTATATAAAGTACTGAATGGACTATGCCCTATTTCCCCATTTTTAAGGATTATAGAAGGAGAAATTTAATTTTTTTATTTGAGCTTAAAATATTATTTAAGTATGTAACAAATTATATACAGTATATGCTAAAACTAACAAGTCTATTCAAAGAAAGGTGAAAATTAGGAGAATTGGCAGGAGAAGAGAACAATCTAGACCAAATAGCCGATTTCAAAAGTGAGATAAATAGAAGATTTTTTTCTGGTTTGGCTATTTTGACCTAGAATTTTCACTTCTCCAGCCATTCTCCTGAGTTTCACCTTTCTTTGAATAGACCTGTATGAAAGAGTCGATAACAGGATAATGAAACACGGTAACATTCTTTCAGTCAATTCTTGCTCCTGGTCTCAAGTAAGAATAGTCTGTGCCATTGGAGAGGTAACATTAAAATTTTTAGTCTAATATGACTGAAGAGGGTAGCCCCGAAGCAAGTTGCTAGCTAAATCTCTGAAGGATGTCAATTAGCTTACACTGGGAAAGCCTTTCAGGTTTATAACTTACCCTCCGCATGATTGTAATGGCACCATCAGGCTAAAACCTTCCTAGGAGATCTGACTGGTTACACAGCGAAGGGCACAACACCTACCATTCTCGAGGTTCTCATAGACACATTTTCTAACATTTTTATTTTTTATTCAAGGCAGGTATAGTAAGAAAAAAACAGATTTGCATATACATTGCAAGAAAGCAGAGTACATTGTATGCCCTACAAAGAACATTTAAACAATTTTTCATTATACACTGCGATACAGGTTAGATCACATTAAGAAGTGTCAAGCACTGGGTTATACAAGAAAAAAGATAATGTTGAACAGTTCGCACCTCCAGGGATGACGTCAACACCTGCATTATTAACATACAGACCAAAATGACCTTTGCATCAAATGCAGTAAATGTTATAAAGATAGATACTAAAAATGGCCAAATCTCCTGTTTATTTGGATTTGTAGTGATCATAACACGATTATTAGCAATGCAGCTTCAAAAAATACCTATAGAATATAAAAATGATAGCTGTATATGGCATAATGCCTGTATTTGTAAATTACAGTAATACTTTGTATCTGTACTGTACATGGATTTTCAGCAATTCTAACCACCTGAAATGTATCCATGTACAGAAGTGAATGACCACAGAGCTCTACCTGAATTCTGCCCTCTCCTTGTGTTGTAATGCAACAGAAACGTTGAGCTTTTTGTTACAATAAGGGTAGTGGTGCTTTTAGCAGGTTCTATACAGTAATACAGGGTGAAAGGAGTGAGATCTCACTGACAATTATCTTTCTTCTCAGGATACGCACGATTCTTATAATTAAAAGGTATGCATAGGGTGTTTTATATACGAATTTCTGCTTTTCAATATTTTACAATGCAAAATCAAAATTGCCTGTTTTAGTATTGAAAGGGTTAAAAAGGGTGTTGAACCACATATCATCTGTAAACTTTGCATTGCAGAATAATCCAAAGATTCATCTGAAATTCACATTTTGCTGAAAAATAATACTGTATCTAAAGCAAATATTTTGTCTGTTCTGGTATTTTGTTGACTTATTATTTTTTCTGCCTGTTCCACGAGCCAGACAGGCCCGGACTGGGACAAAAATAGGATCGGGCATTTTGAACTGAGCAGCCCACTTTTTTTTCTTACACACCACACATTACTGTGGAGCTCTGTGATGAGCGGTGTGTATGAGGGTGTCACAGAGCTCCACAGTAATGTGCAGTGTGTATGAGGGTGTCACAGAGCTCCGCAGTAATGTGCAGTGTTTGAGGGTGTCACAGAGCTCCACATTAATGTGCAGTGTGTATGAGGCTTTCACAGAGCTCCACAGTAATGTGCGGTGTGTATGAGGCTGTCACAGAGCTCCACAATAATGTGCAGTGTGTATGAGGGTGTCACAGAGCTCCGCAGTAATGTGCAGTGTTTGAGGGTGTCACCGAGCTCCACAGTAATGTGCGGTGTGTATGAGGCTGTCACAGAGCTCCACAGTAATATGCAGTGTTT
This sequence comes from Leptobrachium leishanense, assembly GCA_009667805.1. Lineage (NCBI taxonomy): Eukaryota > Metazoa > Chordata > Amphibia > Anura > Megophryidae > Leptobrachium > Leptobrachium leishanense. Next base: position 32,894 of record RXON01004734.1, on the reverse strand, counting down.
ATGAGGGTGTCACAGAGCTCCACAATGAAGTGCAGTGTTTGATGCGTCACAGAGTTCCACAGTAATAAAACTCAATGTAATGTACCAATATCAATTTATTCACCCCAAGAACATCAATTTATTCACCCCTGATCAATTTATTCACACCCCCAGAACATCAATGTATTCACCCCCAGAGAACATCAATTTATTCACCCCCAGCACATCAATTTAGCCACACACAAACCCCCCTGAACATCAATTTATTCAAACCCCCAGAACATCAATTTATTCACGCACACCCCCGCCCCAACATCAATTTATTCACCCACCCCCATCAAAAGCCTGCATACCTCGAGGCTGGCCCAGTGGTGCGTGCCGGTGGAAGAGAGACATCCTGGCAGGAAACATCCGGCCCACACACGCGCCTAAATCCCCAGCCGCATGTGTGTGAGTGCACCCTGGGACCTAATCAGAGGGAGCTGGCCAACCGTCCGCCCCGCTGATGAGGTCACGTGGAGCTGTGTGACCTAATCAGGGGGGGCAGACTGCTGGCCAGAACCCTCTGAATAGGTGATGGGCTCACCGGATGCTGGCCACCATCTTAAGTCAGCCAAGGCTGCCTTGCCAAGCGGCTGGCTATGTTGGCAGAGAAATGTCAGTGAAAAGATATCTTTTAAACTGTTTATTCTTTTAATTTGCAGCAAAAAGTCTCTTTATTTTATTTTTTTCTAGGATTTTTTCCAATTTTTTTTAAACTGGATTTTTCTTCTCTGTCACAGATCTTTACATTATTATTATTCATAAGACTTTATATGTTAATACCAAACATTTTCATCCAGCAGGTTTTTTTTGCAAACAGCATTTAAAATTTTGAAAGTTTCAATCGTTTTGTTTTTTTTACCCCATTCATGGGCTAATTGACTTTTTCCGGCGACTGGTCTGCTCTGTGTTCGGTGGATCCTCAGCTTTTTTGGATGCATTCAGCGGCTCATTGGATCGGATCCGATGTTTGCCGGCAGGTTCCCAGTAGCTTATTGAATCGGATCAGATGATTGGAGCTTTTTTCTTTTTTAGATTCAGCGGTTTTGTAGTGGATTTTCACTGCACTTTGGGAACACTGCGTGAATGCTGAATTCACCACAGGGTGGGGGAATTTGATTTTCCCTGAAGAGCAGGGAACGATAGAGCTTCAAAATGTCTGTAACATTTTATAATAACCCCTTAAGTGACTGTTCACCAAATTTCAAGTTTACCGATTTTATTTTGGACAGGTATTAAACCTCTTGGTCATGTCTGTTTGCTCTTGATCATGAGCTGCAACTACAATGTTCCTTTCTATCTACTAGTGTGTGTTTCCATTAAAACCTATACTACAGCAAAGAAGCCATGTGTCCATATTCCCCTCTTGAAGTGCCCAGGATTGTAAAATAAATACTACCAAGCCATCAAAAAACCACCAAATTGATTTCCTCTGATTCTTACTAGCTGTGCAATATGTAATATCATATCATTGCTCTACTTAATATTTCATGCTGTAGGAATAGAGGAAACAATTGTAGTCTATTTAGTAGCACTTTTCAATCAAGTTTTTGTCTGATGAAATGTGTATGCCAAACCTACAATCATATCTGCCAGGTACAGTGCCGTCGATATCTAATGTAAAAGCAGAGTAGAAGAGTCTGTCTCTCCCTTTAAATGGGGTTCTTTGCAATTGCTGCCAGGTTGGGTTTTAAAGGCTATCTTGTCCACATGACTAAATGCCAACCTGTCAGTCACAGTCTCACTGCTTCATCTAAGTGCTTTCAGATACAAAAGCAGACAAAAATAAAGAGACTCCTTCAGTCTTTGAGAAAATATTGTGTATATGTTTGTGCCCACAAAATTTAAAACTGGAACAGCATATCTGTTTTTTTGCAAGTTAATTTATTGCAAATTTGCAGATTCTAGTAGGGTTACTCCTCTGACATTTGATTTCAGGATGCCCATCCATAGCAAAAGATCAGTAGATATGTTGGCAATTACAGGTGCTTGTTAATAAAAGTGACGTAATTTGTTTGGGTGTAACTTGGGTATACTTTGGTATAACACCACAAAAAAACATAAAACCAATTATGGTGAAAAGCATTCAAGACAGGAGTATACTTATCAAATGTCAGGTATTACACAAATTACAACATTTGCTATTATCATCTGAAAAAAAACCATTTTACATACAATTTGTTAATTCACAAAAGTTTTGAACAACTTGTGATAATCCACTACTCATAAATACAGAGTAGCCAAAGCATTACTCAAGTTATTAGGCTCCCAGGTGGACCAAGACTACTATAGTTGGATCCAACGGATATCTAGATTTCATAGATACATGACGCTCACAACAGATTATCCCAGATAGATGCAGTCAAGGGTTGCTGTATCTCTCATGGAGAGGAGGTTTCCTTGGCATTCCGTTTTGGCCAACCTTTTAAGGTTTAACAGTCTGAGCTGCATAGTGCATATGGCATAGTCTGCTTTGTAATGGCACCATTGAGCTAAAACATAGAGACCAAAGTGGCGACTCACCGAAGGTAAGGCCACCTGTGTCAATGCATGTTCTGAGTGCTCACTTTAAAGTGTTTTATGTTCAACATGTGTTACATTATCTAAAAGGAATGGAGTGCTAGTGAATATGAGTTTTGTATGGAGTCTCATGGAACCTAATGGGTCTAGGTCAGCCCAGCCACAAGATAACACAGCAATAAATTTGATGCTCTTGTATATCCCCTTTCCCATGTGATAAACTTTTGGAATGTTATTAGGCCTGCAGTATAGCAACCGCTAGGGATCCTTGGTTCCAACCAAACAGCACAGTCCTCTAGGGAAGAAACAGCTGCAGACTTGAAGCTTGTGCAAATGGGAGGTCTTTAATACCAGCATACAGAAGCAAACACCACACTTGGCTTTGGAATCACTACTGCAGGTGATTCAGCAAAAAACTACAAAAGAAAACCTAACTCAAATGAGAGTACTAACTACACATACAGCACTCCTAACTATCTAGAAACCATAATCTCATAAACAAAAGGAAAAAAAACAGCATCTCTTTAGAAGTGTTACTGCTCCCCGCCCTGCTCTGAGCAGTCTGATGAACACACTTCTATTCTGGAGTCAGCAGAATGGGACTTTACCTGTGGCTTAATTGGTTAATTGGCAGCAAGTGTGAGAAGGTAGAGGCCATGCAGGATTCTGGGTCCTAAATACCTTCCCTCAATTACTCTCCCAGACATCCTGTTACCCAACCCATGCACCCTGACACAGGTCTAAGTGACGTCAAGGCACCGCTGATAAGGCAAGTCCTATCTAATAAAGCCAAAAAGTTGCTCCCTGAGAAACCATATTGTCACATCTTCTGCCCCTGCAGTGCTTCCAGGGGGGGTCTGGGCGCCCATGCGGCATTGCTGGCTGGGTGCCAGGAGTTCAGGCTGGTCGATCGGCACCTGCAGGGGCGGGGCTTGGCGTGATGATGCAGATCCGCCGGTCTTAAATGCAGGGCGCAAGATTATGCTCGTCGCCCTGATGTGGAGTCATTCCCGCATCGCCAGCTGATCTCAGTTATATGTCTCAGTGTATTTTGCCTAGTTGCCGATTCTGCTTGTTTGAGGACCCTGCTTATGATTGACCCGAACTGCCTGCTTGACAATTCTTTCTCTAATCCCCTACGTGTGTATATGTTGAACTCTGTATACACAGAGTGTGTGTGCAGATCATATCGTGCTATCTCTGATTGTGGATCTGCTCTGCAGGTTGTTGAATCCATCTCATGTTGCCTGGCTGGTATTAAGTCAATAGACACATCATACCGCATTGTCTCTGATTGTGGGTCTGCCCTGCAGGTTTCTGAATCCATCAACTCCTCACGTTGCCTGACTGGTATTAAGTCTATAGACTCATCATACCACAATGTCTCTGATTGTGGGTCTGCCCTGCAGGTTGTTGAATCTATCAGCCATTCATGTTGCTTCGCCGGTATTAAGTCAATAGATTCATTATACCACACTATCTCTAATTGTGGATCTGCCGTGCATGTTATTGTATTTAATATACATTCATTCTACGTTACTGAGAATAAGTGTATGGGAGTCCTCTCTGTTGCCAATCCTGCCTGTATGACTACCCTCTCTGGTGCCAACTCAGAATGTACTTGTGACCATGCTTTTGATAACCCAAGTTCTTTGTATATCTTGCTATGCTATCTCTGTCTGTGTATAGTTAACTTGCCTTCGCTCAGTGGACACTTGGTATTTGCTACTGAGTGGTATCTAGTATTGTCTCACCTCCCTGGCTGGGAGTTCTAGGTGTGGCCTTTCTAACTGCTATAAATGTGAGTATCACAGAAATCTATCCAAAAGGATCCAAACAACGCTGGTCTGGGGTGAGCGCCATTGCGAACGTGACACATATACACTCGCGCTGTTTCTCAGTGTCCTTTAAGGAAAACCCACCAGTGTGTCTCTTGACTGAGAAACAGCATGAGCGTATATGGTTGCTCAGGGAGCAGCTTTTTAGCTTCATTAGATAGGACCTGTCTTACCAGAGGTGCCTTGACGTGGCAGGCCAGTTTAAAACTTCAATGGCCATTCAAGCAAACTAAAACCTCTAATTGTGTTTTGTTTCCCATGGTGTTATAGGTGTAAGCACAGATGCCAGTATTTATATCGGCCATTGGGAAAATGTCTTCCTTTGGTCCAGGCAAATCTGTGAGGTGATCCTCATACTCTGGAGGAGAAATACATGTGATGTATTAATATTATGGAAAGAACATAAGAAGAGTTCAGCCAATTCTTAAATCATACCAGTGACAGCTAATTTTGGCTAAAATTTAGATCAATGATTTCAATGAAATAGATAACTTTTTTGGACACGTACTTTTTGGCAGAAAACCAAGAAATATTTTTTAAAATGTTCATTCAAACCTAACTAATATCCATCAGAAAAGTTGCAACCATGGACGTAGGCTTAAGGAAATACCAAGAATCCAATTCATGAGAGTAAAGAGAACCTGTTAAAAACAAGAAGATTATCAAATGCAGAGGTCATTAAAAAAACTAATGGATTAAAAATATAGTAAGTACTCTAAATGGCATGAAACATGAGTTCTATGTTTCTTTCAGTTACATAAAGTGTCAGTTTTTACCATTTGGACAGTTATATTGAACCATACGTAATTGTAATTCCACTAACTCTTTTGCAATGCACATTTCTAAAAGTCTTTTTATGACAGCACACATTGTAAGAATTCAACCACTGTGACAGTTCATGTTGCAGGAGCTCTCTATCAGTGATATTTCATGAGATATGCAAATATCTGTCTTTACTTGCCTCTATTGTATGATCAATATTTCTTTGGTTCTTTTCCATTTCAATTCCTGGTCTGATTCTACTTTATTTAAATTTAGAAGATGACTTTTTATGATACCTGTGATCTTTCAAGACCTTTCACTCCTTATGTCCATTAATCCAATGCATATGTTTCGGTTGCTACATAACTTTCATAAAACCACAAAACCTTTCCCTGTGAATATATGTATAAATAATAAATAAATCACTGGACTCGATATTTGGTGAAAATGTTAACATCCCATTCATTGATTATTATCATTTACTATAATACTTAAGATTCTACTTTCATTTTTAATATACCTTGAATAATTATTATCATCATCATTTATATAACGCCAACACTTGACAATAAAGAATGGGAAATTAAATTAATTAAATGTCATAAACAAATAGAAAAAAAGAGACAAGATGTTCAGGGCCTGCTCAAATGAGCTTACAATTTAAAGGAGGTAGGATGGAGTAGAGAAGTATCAATTTATTTGGGATCGAGAGCTAGGACAGACAGGCAATCTTCTTAGTATGTGTTGCCAGATCAATAAAAGCTATCTTAAGGGTTTATTCACAAAGCACTGAAATTTACTGTAGGGCCCCGGAGATGGAGTTAACAAAACCCCCAGAAAACGTTGTAGAACATTGACGAAGAGCACAGAAAATTACCACAGAGTGCCAAAGTGGCCTTGGCGAATTCCAGAAAAAAAATAAAAAAATGGAAGTCTTTTATTCTCCTAAGGCTGGGGTCAGACCAGCGCACTTTTAACGTGCGTTCTAGCGCACTTAATTACGGCCGCACTAGCAGCAAATGACGGGCAATGACGGCCAATATACGAAGTACGGTCGCACGAAAGTCCGGCCGCGCAACGCAAGTGGAAAATGAACGCATTTTTTCGAACACAGAACCTCTAGTACGGACGTACAGAGTGCGCTGCGCCCGCTAGCGGTGTGTGTGTGTGATTTGGAGACGTCAGACCCTGCTCGTGTCCGGCCAACATAACGTCCAGACACCCAAAGTTTCCTGGTTTGGATACGTAAAAAATCACGCACGAAACTGCGCATCGTATGACCGTTGTCGCGTATTCCGTGAAAAAATACATCAATGCGTTCAGACGCACTTTTTTACGTTCGCGTGTAAAAATGCTTTCGTTTGACCCTAGCCTAATAGGTGTTTAAACCAATACAAACTTATTAAAATGTGTCTAAATAATAAAAAAGTCCTTTAAAAATGAATAAAAAGGTCTGTGACATCATCGCAAGGGCTGGGGCCCATAAAAACGTTGGGCCGGCTTCTAGGAAGCCAGACCCAAAAATTAAATTTGAGGGTTATTGAGAAACTGTAGTAAATGTGCAATCGAGTGTAAATATTTCATTTGGTCTATGTCTGTTTGTAATCCACAGATAGTGACATTGTTTTTAGATAGCATCTAGTGCCACCCATCGGTATGCGAGGAGAGGGCGGGCAGCTATCCTTCATGTAAGTGGAAGGAGGGATGGTAGGAGAAGCAGTGTTCGATATTGGCGTCTGGGTCACTGGGACAACAAGGAGGACGTCAAAATTGTCCGACTCCCGTGTATAACTACGTACGGGGTCAGAGTTATAGTTATACACGGGAGTCAGACAATTTTCATAATTGGGGATGTAAGAGATGCTTAGGATGTGTAACCTGTGGGCAAATAGTACCGGCCAAAAATTTCCAACATCCCCACACAGGGAAAAGGACATTTGACACACGATAACTTGTAAGACAGAATTTGTCATTTATAAAATTATGTGTCTCTGTGGTTTAGTGAACATTGGGAAAACCACAACTCAATTGTGTGAGAGAATTAGAAATCACAGATCTAATATTAGAATTGCCTATAGAGATGGCCGTTCGGACAAGCCGGTGGCTAGACATTTTTTGGAGCAGGACCATTCAGTATCCTCGTTGAGATTTGTTGCGATAAATCATGTACCCCCCCTGAGGAGGGGAGGTTATAGAGGTTTGGTTTTGCTTAAAAAAGAAGCACAATGGATCCACGTTTTAGATACGGTATTTCCATGGGGTCTAAATGAGAGAAATATGTATTCAGTGTACATTTAATATATATGGGATAAAGTGAAAAAATTTAATTTGATGGTTATTGAGAAACTGTAGTAAATGTGCAATCGAGTGTAAATATTTCATTTGGTCTATGTCTGTTTGTAATCCACAGAGAGCGACATTGTTTTTAGATAGCATTGAGTGCCACCCATCGGTGTGCGAGGAGAGGGCGGGCAGCTATCCTTCATATAAGTGGAAGTAGGGATGGTAGGAGAAGCAGAGTTCAGTATTGGTGTCTGGGTCACTAGGACAACAGGGAGGACGTCATCAGGATGCGCCGAAATTTTCGGCGCATGCACGATGAACCCACAAGCCCGCTGGATACTCAGCCCGCCGGGAATGGTGAGTAATCGGTGATTTTATTTTATGGTAAATTGTTATCCCTATTTAAACCATCAGGTTAAGAGTGGGGTTATGTTATGTCTTTGTCCTGAGGAGGGTCCCAGATTGGGACCAAAATGTTGATGTTCTTTAACCACTTCGATGCGGAGGACGCGCTGAGCGTGTCCTCCGCATGGCTGCTGCTGTGCTGAGGACGCGCTGAGCGCGTCCTCACTTTGGGGTCAGCGTTCGGCCGAGTTCCGGCCGATCGCTGGCCCCCCCGGTGCGGGCTGACATCCTCGATGTCAGCCCAGCATCCGGAACCGCCGCCGGTGAAATTAGGTGTCATCGCGGCAGCGCGATGACACCTAATTCAGGCGCCCCCCGCATGTGCGGAGGAGGCGCCTGAAAGGGAGGGGGGAGGTCCTTCGGACCTCTCTCCCTCCCGATCGGCAGCATTGCGGGGGTTAACCCAGGCACCATTTGGAAGGGCACAGCCTGCCCTTCCAAATGGTACCTGGCATTAACCCCTGGGGAGCTGGATCGCGAATCGGCGCTGAAAAGTGCCGGTTCGTGATCCTTTCCCGGAGCTGGCCGACATCTTGGATATCGGCCAAGCCTCCGGGAACTCCCCCTGAGGACTGGCGTCATCGTGCATAGCACGATGACGCCAGTCCTGGAGTTAACCCCTAACTGCCACCAACGGTGGAGATAGGGAGTTCCAATGAACTCCCTATCTCCCGATCCGTGGCAGCTAGGGGTTAACGTTTGGTATTGTTGGATCGGCCAGAGCATGGCCGTTCCAACGATACCAAACACGAAAGTGAAAAAGTTTGTAAAAAAAATATTTCAAAAAAAATTATAAAAGAAAAAATAAACACTTTTTTTTTCTTTTTTTTGGTTTGTTATTGCAGCAATATTGTTCCCATTTCAATTATAATGTGAACAATGATGCTGCACTAACGATTTTTGTATGCAGTGCGTTTGTTAAAAATCGTGTAATTTTCCCCAAAAAAAAGTAACGAGACCCCATCTCTAATTTTTTTAACAAGCGCACCCCATACAAAATATAACCGCAATTGCTCGCATGTTAAAATGTGAAAAAAAAAACACTTTACACGTTGTAAATTATTGAAAATTCATACTTTATTGCATTTTTTGTTATAATATACAGACAGACGTATACATATAATAATGACATATTATTAATCTGCCGAGTCTGACGGAAAGAACGATATATAATATGTCTGGGTCATATACTAAAATAAGCCTTCAAAACACGTTTAAACATGATGAGCAAAACCGGTAAAAATGACCTCAGCACAGAGGTGTGAAAAGCCTCAGCAGCGAAAGGGTTAAGCATATGGATCAATAAATTTTTGTATTTTGGAGGAAACTATGGAGTGCTGGCGCTTTTTCGATTGAATCTACATCTTTGAGGCCACCGTTAAGCACCGGGTATATGGACTAAAAGGTTAACTGTGAGTGCAGACCAAAACATCATCTTTCTGTTATAGGATATACTAAACAGAATTGAAGAAATACATTCCAAACATCTTACTATTAAGATAAGTTTATGACTGAGTACAGTATATCTATTTAGCGCTCCCAACATACTCTGTTGTGCAATTTTATACTCCACAACAATAAACCTCACAGTAATGTGCGCTGTGTATGAGCATTCGGTGTTATTTCGGAGGACTGAGTTATGAGTAAGAGTAGTTAAAAGAAGAAACCCTAAAACTCAAGGGGGGTGACACCATGAGTTACCGCACCGGGTGACACCAACCCTAGTGACGCCACTGCTCCAACTCCTTCATCATCAATACAAAAGCTTGGCAAGAAATTGATGCAACTCTGAAGGGAAATTAATCTTGTGACATTGCATAAACTTTTCAAAATGATACCGTGGCAAAAGTGTGGTGCAATCAAAGCAAAAAGTGGTCAAACAAAATATGAGAGTGTGTGAGCCCTGTTTTTTTGGCCATTCAGTGTATAGTGAAATAGAAAACACAGTGATCTCTAGCAAACTTGAAATGTTTATATTATTGACTAGCTTTTGCAGACGGCTTTGCTCGCGTAGATTTTGGGAATTGTTAAAAATGTTTTTAAAAGAAACATGAGTTTTTTTTTCAAACTGTACAAAATGTAATTTACAGGTTGATGTCTTAAAGTAATAAGTAATGTTTATTGCACACGTTAGTCAGGACATATTGGCTACAAAAAATTCATCCATGAATTTTTTTGTGTTGTAAATACAAACCGAGGTGAGCAAACTTTGGAACAGCCTTTGTAAAAATGCCCATGTGAGAAAAGACCTCTTTTAGATCAATCTCCCGCTACCTTCAGATTCTGCCACAGAGACTTGTTGAAGGTCTTCGCAAAACAAACCTTTAGGGTGAACTGAAGCATTTTGAATTGATACAGATATTCTGAAGGTATAAGAGGTATTCGTGGCAGTGACGTGCGGTGAGGTCAGTGGCTGGTGAGGCACTGGCTAGTATCAGAGCCAGATATACACAGGGTTACGCAGTCGCAATTAGGGATGAGCCGAACGCCCCCGTGTTCGGTTTGACTTCGAACTTGAACAATTTCAAAAGTTCGAGTTCGAACTCGAACACGATCCGAACCCAATGTAAGTCAATGGGACCCGAATGTTCGATTTTTAGAGTGCCCTCCAAGAGGGCATATATGCTAGATATTTGCCATAAAAGGTGGATGGGGATCCAGGTAGTGCCCTGGGGGAGAGGAAACAAGGACAAAAAGTAAAAAAAAAAAAACGTTTTTAAAGGAACAGTGAGTTTTCCATGAAATAAAGGTTAAGAATAAAAACAAAAAATTCCTTCAAATATCGTGCCTAGGAGGTCCCCATAACCTGCCCATGAAGTGGCGGATTTGTAGGATGTATAGAAACATTTAAAAACAAAAAAATGACATTTCAAATGACGGTAAATGGTTTTCCTTTAATCTATTCATAAACTGCTTGGGGCGGCAGCCTGTATGAAAAGAGGAGACGTTTTAGGATATCCAGAACAAGTTCAGTGATGTTTTTGGCTAAATTATGGTGAAACTTATGCAGGCTTTGGATGAAAGTAACAATAGGTGCTTTAAAATTGGGCCTTTAGTGTCGGCAACAGTGCCGTCACACCGTAACCCCTCTGTGGTATTGTGGAAGAATGCAGGGTTGGACCCTGTGGTCAAATATTAAAATGATATGAATCTGGTACAGGCGTCAGTGGCAGTGCACCCAAATAATTTACCTTTGGTGGCAGCAAGTGCCTTCACACCATTACCCCTCTGTGGTATTGTGGAAGAGTGCAGTGGTGGACCCTGTGGTCCAATATTAAAATTATATGAATCTGGTATAGACGTCAGTGGCAGTGCACCCAAATATTGTGCCTTTGGTGGCAGCAAGTGCCTTCACACCGTAACCCCTCTGTGGTATTGTGGAAGAGTGCAGTGGTGGACCCTGCGGTCCAATATTAAAATGATATGAATTTGGTATAGGCGTCAGTGGCAGTGCACCCAAATATTGTGCCAAGACAGATTCAAATTTGCTGAACTGTGGTATAACTCACTGATACACACTGATAACAGGCTGTGCCAAGACAGATCCAAATTTGCTGAACTTTGGTATAACTCACTGATACACACTGTCCCTGATAGCCTGGCAGTGCCAAGACAGATTCAAATTCCCAGAAATCTCCTACAACTCACTGAAACACCATGACAGAACAATCTCCTCTCCTCTCTGATTCACTCCTGCAAACACACACGCTGGGGCTGCAGGCAGGAAAGCCTTATATAGTGTGCTACGGGACTTAGCTCTGTGAGCCCATGATTGGGCAAAATTTGCCAAATCAGGACTCTGAGCTGTGATTGGCATAGTCTTGCACCTGTCTTGCACCTGACCTGCGGTCAGGTGCAAGGCTGTAGCCAATTACAAACTTCAGGGCAGTGGAAAAGTGCATTGTGGTCCATTGTGGTGCATTGTGGGCGAACATGCGGCGAACACGCGGAAATGTTCGGAGTTCGAACAGCCGAACGGGCGATGTTCGAATCGAACTCCGAACAGATCCGAACTGAACGCTCATCCCTAGTCGCAATTTACACATTTAATTATCGTTATATAGGAGAATAGAATTTCACTATTTATAAAGTTCGCATTTTATTTTTTTTACAGATAAGAGCATGCACTTACAATACTGACTAATAGAGGGCGCTATTACAACTCTTACTGTAAATTTTTTTTGCATACAGCTGTTTAATGTTGTAAGAGCATGCACTTACAATACTGACTAATAGAGGGCGCTATTACACACATGCTGATTGCTGAGCTCTGCCTGCCCCCCATGACTGACGAGGACAGTCAAATGACTGTCCTGCGTCAATCAATCCATGGGGAGCATTTTTTTTTTTAAAAAGAAGTGCTTGAGACCAATGGACCTTTCCCATTGGCTCAAGCTATAAATTGCTCTCATTGCATCTGGAGGCACAAAAGAGCGTGGAACCAGCTTGAGCTTCGCAATTACTGTAGCATCCAACTGCGCAAATTGTGTAGGCTAGGCTGGCTCAGTACTGCCCCTGCTGTCTGTGTAGTGAATCAAACAAACACACACACAGCAACTGAAAGTGCAGGAGAAACAAAAGCGGAGAATGCGGAGGACAGCGAGAAGAAGCAAGCACAGCGAGGGAGTGTGGAGCAGGTGAGTATGAGAACTTTTTTCAATAAATAAAATTTAATTTACAGTTTAAATATACACATCACACATGTCGTTACAGCACAATGACCACATTAATTTACTGGAACGGCAGGGGAGGCTCTGCCTCCTCTGCCACCCCTGACTGCACGTCCCTGATTCGTGGTATGAACACCGACTCCCCCGGCCAGATCCGGTTAGCACCATAGCCTCAATCACATTTCTGTGGAGTGCTTTTACTTGCAATCTGGTGCCATTACAGAGCTTAGGTTGCTTGAGGTTCTGCAATAATATCACACCCTTTTATTCTCCCCTAGCTCTTATCTGAATTTTCGGAAAATGGTAAAACACATGTTTGGTTTTTTGCACAAAGATTGTAAATACCAAATTTCACACCTGTAACATCTTTGGTTTTTGAGATATACGTAGGTATCCTGTTGAAAAGTATTAACCCCCTCTTTTTTCACCCCCACATGGGATTTTTGTAAAATGGTAAAACACGTGTTTTTTTTTATTTTTCAAGAAGATTGTAAGCGCCAAATTTCACACCTGTAACATCTTTTGGTTTTTGAAATGTAGGTATACTGATAAAAGTATTCAACCCCCCTTTTTGCCCCCTCCCACTGGATTTTTGGAAAATTACAGAATACGTGTTTTTTTGTTTTTCAAGATGAATCTAAATATCAATTTTCACGTCTGTAACATCTGTTTTTGAGATATGGGTGTCCTGTTTAAAAGTATCTACCCCCTTTTTTCACCCCCCTTTTTTCACCCCCCCATGTGGGATTTTTGGAAAATGGTAAAACACGCGTTTCTTTATTTTTCAAGAAGATTGTAAATACCAAATTTCACACCTGTAACATCTATGGTTTGTGAAATATAGGTATACTGATAAAAGTATTCAAACCTCTCTTTTTGCCCCCCCACTGGATTTTTGGAAAATGGTAAAATAAGTGCTTTTTTTATTTTTCAAGACGAATATAAAGACCAATTTTCACACCTGTACCATCTTCTGTTTTTGAGATATAGGTATACTGTTTAAAAGTATTCACCATCCCTTTTTTCACCCCCTCCACTTGGGATTTTTGGAAAATGATAAAACACGTGTTTTTTTTTATTTTTCAAGAAAATTATAAGTGCCAAATTTCACACCTGTAGCATCTTTGGTTTTTGAAATATAGGTATACTGATAAAAGTATTCACACCCCTTTTTCTCCCCTACCCCTTAACTGAATTTTCAGAAAATAGTAAAACACAAGTTTGTTTTTTTTGCACGAAGATTGTAAATACCAAATTTCACACCTGGTACATCTTTGGTTTTTGAGGTATAATTATCCTGTTGAAAAGTGTTCACCCCTCCTTTTTTTCACCCCCCCATGTGGGATTTTTGTAAAATAATAAAACACGTGTTTTTTTATTTTTCAAGAAGATTGTAAGTGCCAAATTTAACACCTGTAACATCTTTGGTTTTTGAAATATAGATATACTAATAAAAGTATTCACACCTCTTACCCCCGACCCCCCCCCTTTATTTGGATTTTTCGAAAATGGTAAAAGACATGTTTGGTCTTTTGCACGAAGATTGTAAATACCAAATTTAGGTAAACTGATAAAAGTATTCAACCCCCCATTTTTGCCGCTCCACTGGATTTTTGGAAAATGTAAAATACTTGTTTTTTATTTTTCAAGATGAATCTAAATACCAATTTTAGTAACATCTTCTGCTTTTGAGATATAGATATCCCGTTTAAAATATTCAACCCCCTTTTTTGTCCCCACTTAGATTTTTGAAAAACGGTAAAATACGTGTTTTTTTATTTTTCAAGACGAATATAAATACCAATTTTCACATCTGTAACATCTTCTGTTTTGAGCTATAGGTATCCTGTTTAAAATATTCAACCCCCTTATTCACCCCCTTAGGGGCAGAGTTTCCAAAAATCCTTCCATAGTGGATGCCTACGTCATAAAAACCTTCAAAATGTCATGTTTCTAGGTTAAAAGGTTTCAGCTGGGCATTGAGGAGTCAGTCAGTCAGACGGTCAGGACTTTCGCATTTATATATATAGACTGATAAAAGTATTCACCCAACTATTTAACCCCCTCCCATTGGATTTTCATAAAATGGTAAAATACATGTTTCTTTAATTTTTCAAGACAAATTTACATACACATACACATTTTCAGGCCTGTAACATCTTCGGTTTTTGAAATATAGGTATAATGATGAAAATATTCAATCCCCCCTTTTTGGCCCCCCACTGGATCTTTGGAAAATGGTAAAATATGTGTTTTTCTTATTTCTCAAGACAAATCTATATACAAATTTTCACGTCTGTAACATCTTCTGTTTATGAGATATAGGTATCCTGTTTAAAGGCATTCACCCCCCACCTGGGATTTTTATAAAATGGTAAAACACCCTTTTTTTATTTTTCAAGAACATAGTAAATACCAAATTTCACGTCTGTAACAGCTTTGGTTTTTTAAATATAGGTATACTGTTCAAAGTATTCAGACCCCATTCCCCCGACCCCCTTAAGTGGATTTGTGGAAAATGGCAAAGCACATGCTTTTGTTTTTTTCACGAACATTGTAAATACCAAATTTCACATCGGTAATATCTTTGGTTTTTGCCCCCTCAAGGAATTTACAGAAAATGTAAAATACGTGTTTTTTTATTTTTCAAGATGAATCTAAATACCAATTTTTGGGCCTGTAACATCTTCTGTTTTCGAGATATAGGTATTGTGTTTAAAATATTTAGAATATTCAAAACCCTTTTTTCAACCTCCCACTTGGATTTTTGAAAAACAGTAAAGTACGTGTTTTTTTTAATTTTCAAGACGAATCTAAATACCAATTTTCAGGTCTGTAACATCTTCTGTTTTTGAGCTATGGGTATCCTGTTTAAAATATTCAACCCCCTTTTTCACTCCCTTAGGGGCGGAGTTTCCAAAAATCCTTCCTTAGTGGGTGCCTACGTCATAAAAACAGTGCACCTTCAAAATTTCACGTTCCTAGGTTAAACGGTTTCAGCTCGGCGTTGATGAGTCATTCAATCAGTCAGTCAGGACTTTCGCATTTATATATATATAGATACAAGAAGCAATTCAATTTAGTACACTCAGATACAGACATAGAAAGAGAGAACAGGATAATGAAAAAAAATCATCTCATGAGTTTCACAACATAAGAAGATTACACGTAATAATAATCCTCTCCCTACCGAAAACAGATATATAGAGGGATTTCTATCGCACTTCAAAACATATGAAGGCTTTTTATCCTTTTTATAATGATATTTCATTCTATATGTAACTTGTCTAGGTGTGTCAGACTGTGGGATTGAAGATGCGAAAGTGGTATTGGATAATCTTGGTAAACCATCCATCTGAAAGACTGTTTTCCTATTGTATATTGTTTAAATTAGATTTTGAACAGTTTTCACATTTTACCATTTGCAAGATACTGCTCCTTGTTGCTTATGTTATCATTACATGTTGATGAATCCATAGATATAGCTCAATCTCTGCCATCAGACACAGCGCAACTTTAGGCTCAACAATAGGCTCTCTCCATCTTTCCAGTCTTTCAGAAAGTCTCTGAAAAAACTATACTTTAGAGAAGCCTATCGGCTCCCTCCATTATCCCTCACTGTATACCTCTTGCTCTATCTTCCCAATTAGCCCACATGCACCCTGCTACTTCACATACTCCAGGTACCCTCATCTAGTGATGAGCCGAACACCCCTGTGTTCGGTTCGTATTCTAACAGCCGAACGGCTGAAATGTTCGAATACGAACTCGAACACAATGTTAATCAATGGGGGCCGAACATGCAAAATGTGTTCACAGTTCTCCTAAATGTACCAGCGGCTGCCGGTACATTTAGGAGACCTGTGGCTGCGGCCCCCGTAACTCACCTATCCTGCAGCTGTCCCGCCTCCTGTTCCCCGGTCCGTCGGCTCCTCCGGTCCGTCTGGCCACGGCTCCTCTGCCCCACGTCTTCATGCTGAATGATCTGATTGGGCAAAGTCCTGCGTCTGACCTGGACTTTGCCCAATCAGGGCTCTAATTCAATATTGAGCCATGATTGGGCAAAGTCCAGGTCAGGTGCAGGGCTTTGCCCAATCAGAGCTCAGCATGAAGATGAGGCGTGGGGCAGAGCTTTAACCAAGCTCTGATTGGTTAAAGTTGGTGCAAGACTTTATCCAATCAGAGCTTGGCTAAAGCTCATCTTCATGCTGAGCTCTGATTGGGCAAAGTCCTGCACCTGACCTGGACTTTTCCCAATCAGGGCTCAATATTGAATTAGGGCCCTGATTGGGCAAAGTCCAGGTCAGGCGCAGGACTTTGCCCAATCAGATCATTCAGCATGAAGATGTGGGGCAGAGGAGCCGCGGCTAGATGAGCTGACGGACCGGGGAACAGGAGGCCAGGACAGCTGCAGGACGGGTGAGTTACGGGGGCCGCAGCCACAGGTCGCCTGTGGACGCATTTTTTATTATGGAATGTCCGCGGTCGAACAAACAGCGAACATCCCATAATGTTCGGCGTTCGCCGAACACCCGAACGGCCAATGTTTGATTCGAACTCACGTTCGAATCGAACCGAACGCCCATCCCTACCCTCATCTACTGTGTCACCCCTCTCCTCTTAGATCGTAAGCTCTCGAGCAGGGTCCTCTCTCTTACTGTTCGGTGTGTGTGTAACGTGTATGTATATTTGTCATTATGTGTCTCCCATTATACAGCGCTAAGGAATTTGTTGGCGCTCTATAAATGCTTGTAACTGTAACTGGAGAAGTATGTGTTTTACTTTATTATTGAGTTGCCCCACCAAGCACAATGTTCTGTTCTCTTACTGTGCAATATGAGGGACAGAAGTACAGAGGAAGAGAATTGTGCTTTTTGTATGTATGTAGAATTGTGCTTTTTATGTATGTATTGGATATTTTTAAATATTTTGCATACAGTTGCCATCCATCGGTTCTTCCAATAAGTGGAAAATGTGGCATGGATAAATAATGTAAATTGTCTCATACCTGCGCTATAATCAGGTCCCACTAGTAAGCATTACAATTATTCTAGGGTAATCACTAGTTGCAGAGATGCTTGTTGCCCAGGTGGCAGTAAAATTTTACTTAAATATCTGAGAAGAAATGACTGCTGTTGAACAAACTTTAAGGCTAGGGTCAAACGAATGCATTTTTCGCGTCGTCCGTAAAAAAGTGCATCCGAACGCATTGACGTATTTTTTCACGGAATGCGCGAAAACGGTCATACGATGCACATTTTCATGCGTGATTTTTTACGGATCATCAATAAAACACTTTTTGCGTCTGGACGTTATGTAGGCCGGACACTAGCAGCGTCTGACGTCTCCTAATCACGCAAACACGTCGCTATGCCGATGCAGCGCACTCTGTACGTCAGTACTAGCGGTTCAACGTTCTCAAAAAAATGCGTTCGTTTGCCGCTTGCGTTGCGCGGCCGAACTTTCGTGCGGCCATACTTCGTATATTGGCCATCATTGCCCGTCATTTGCTGCTACTACGGCCGTGATTAAGTGCGCCTAAACGCACGTTAAAAATGCGTTAGTCTGACCCCAGCCTTAGTGTACCAAAAGAATGATCAACATGTCTATAAAATGAGCTATGGGGACTTTCACCATCACCTCTTTGATGGGCATAGTGAACCTCAACAAACCAGTTTCTTATTTTAGTCATATGTGTATATTTATACGTCGTCCCAGACTGAGTTTCCCTTAATTATTATATGTACTTTCTGCTTCTTCCATGAGGAACAGTTCTAACTCGTTCAGCATCTACACAGCCATCAGTGGCATAGTCTGTAAATTCTCCGCCCCCCATCTTTGTCGTCTTACACCTACAGCAGCCAAAACATCCCAAAACGTTCCTGTTTTTTCAACTAATTATATTCCCTTTTAATCCTCCGCTTAAATAAGCTCACTATGCGGCCAACCTGTTCTCTTTCTTCCTTTGCTAGAGAAAGTGGCAGAATCATGACACTGCAAGAACTTGTAGGTGGCAGATATAATAAAGTTGAATGAAAGGGCCGTTTCTTTGGAAAGTTGGGGAATTTGGACACCGGGCCATTTGTCAGCTCACAGAATAATCAAGAACATCATAGGGGTTATACAGAGAAGTCCGAAATGTCGCCAAAATGTAACTGGATACTGAAATTCAGCATACGGTGCCATTTCGGGCCACTTCGCTATTCAGAGAGATGTCAAATCTTGGCGAATTTCCTGCACTTACGGTGCCTGTTCGAAGGCAGTGAAATCCCCCATAGAGAAGCAATTACATAGTTACATAGTTATATAGGCTGAAAAAAGACATGCGTCCATCGGGTTCAGCCTCTCCCACATAACCTACTGCTGTTGATCCAAAAGAAGGCAAAAAACCCAGTCTGAAATATGCAACATACCGGGAAAAAATTCCTTCTTGACCCCAGAATGGCAGTCAGATTTCTCCTTGGATCAAGAAGCTTTTACCCACATATTAAATATTATAACCCTTAATATTCTGTGTCTGCAGGAAGTCATCCAGTCGTTTTTTAAAAGTCTGTACAGACTCTGACCCAACCACCTCAACAGGCAGAGAATTCCACAGCTTTATTGTTCTCACCGTAAAATAACCCTTCCTATGCTTTAAGCTAAATTTTCTTTCTTCCAGTCTAAATGGATGACCCCTTGTCCTATGTATAGACCTGTTAATGAATAGGTTATCAGACAATGGTTGATAATGGCCCGTATATATTTATATAAGGTTATCAGATCCCCTCTAAGGCGCCGTTTCTCTAAACTAAACAGGTTTAAGCTTGTTAGTCTTTCCTCATAACTTAACCCTTCCATTCCCCTTATTAATTTAGTTGCCCGTCTCTGCACTTTTTCTAACGCTATAATATCTTTTTTTAAGACAGGTGCCCAAAATTGCACGGCATATTCAACGTGCGGCCTGACCATTGATTTATACAGAGGCAAAATTATGTTTATTATGCCAAATTATGCCAATACTTTGCTGGCCTTGGCGGCTGCTGTTTGACATTGCACATTGTTACTTAGTTTGAAGTCTATGATTATTCCCAAATCCTTCTCCTGCTTGGATTTCCCTAACTCCGTACCATTTAGGGTATAAATTACTTGCGTGTTCTTCACTCCAAAGTGCATAATTTTGCATTTATCTAGATTAAATCTCATCTGCCATTTAAGTGCCCAGTCCCCCAATTTATCTAAATCCCTCTGCAGCGAAGTAACATCCTGCTCACATTGTATTACTTTTCCTAGTTTTGTGTCATCTGCAAACACTGATACATGACTTTCAATGCCTATCTCAAGGTCATTTATAAATAAATTGAATAGTATTGGTCCTATAACAGACCCCTGAGGGACGCCGCTTACCACTGGTGTCCATCTTGAAAATGTACAATTTATGACCACTCTCTGTACCCTATCTTTTAGCCAGTTTTCTATCCAAGAACAAGTATTTTCATCTAGACCATTTTTTCTCAATTTAAATAGTAACCTTTTGTGTGGAACTGTGTCGAAAGCTTTGGCAAAATCTAAGTAAATCACATCCACTGCGACCCCCTGATCTATACTTCTACATACTTCCTCATAGAACGTAATTAGGTTAGTCTGACATGATCTGTGTTTCATAAAACCATGCTGATTTTTGACAATTACATTATACCTCCCAATAAATTCCTGATTATTATCCCTTAGTAACCCCTCAAGTACTTTCCCAGCCACAGATGTTAAGCTCACAGGTCTATAATTCCCAGGCACAAATTTTAATCCTTTCTTAAATATAGGGACCACGTCAGCTTTTCTCCAATCCTCTGGTACTATTCCTGAAAGAAAAGAATCTTGAAAGATTAAGAAAGATGATTCATCTATTCAGAGAACAACGAACAGCAGTGAAAAGTTGCCGAAATGCCCTGCTGTTCGATGTTTTCATTCAGCAGTTTATTCAAGCGAACCCCATAGACTTCAATGTTAAAATGTAATTCAATATCTAATAAACTGTTTATTATTTTATTCTGCAGTAAGAAGTCTTATTTATAGATTTTTTAGAATCTTTTAGGTATTTTTTGGGATTTTTTCTGCAATTTTCTTTCCCCGTTTTTTTAATATCGTTTTTCATTTTTCTTTAACAGACCTTTTTATTATAATTCATTGGACCATGTATATGTAAATTCCAGCCATTTTTTGTTCAGTAGTTTTTTTGCAAACAGCGTTTCAATTCTGACATTTTCAAGAGTACTGTTTTTTTTTTCTACCCCATTCGTCAGCTTGTCGACTTCTTCTGATGGCTGGTCTGCGCTGTGATCGGCGGCTGGGCTTTTTCTAGCATGTTTTGTGTGTTTTTTCCGGCGGGTTTTCCCTGCACTTCAGGGACCCTGTGGTGAATGCTGAATTCACTGCAGGGTGGGGAACTTTGTTTCTCCGAAGTGCAGGGAACTGCGGGTAACGAGAGAGCACCGAAATGCTGTCGACATATCGGTGTTCTCTGAATAACCCCTTATTACTCTCTATTGCGAGCCAAAGCAACCACAACAGGGCAATGTGTCTGCACCCATTGAGTGATAATATAAATATGCCTAAATTGTTAAATTGGCACTTTCCTGTGCACTAAAACGTATGTGTGCAGTGGTGCTGAGATGACGCAGCCACGATGGAGTTATTCTGGTACCGGTAGTTATAAGATGACACTGAGTGTAAGCAGCTTGCATCAAATCTACTGGCCTATGATCGAAGTACGGTGCTCTCATTGTTCTTGCTCAGATAAACGAAAAAACTACAGGGGCAGCCCCGAATGGTGCAATCCAGAGCGCTGAGAGAAATTATGATGCAGAGGAGCATCTCGAGTACCGGGAACCTTTACAATTAATCATTGCAGTAATTATCCAATGGAAGGCTCTCACCTATTTGCATAGTTAAATCCAGGTGGTGATTTTTTGTTTTGGCCAGACTATCAGGGTTATTCAGAGAGCGTGAAAAGCAGGAGAATGACTGGAGAATGACTGGAGAATGAAACATTCTAGGTCAAAATAGCCAAACCAGAAAAATTCTCCCTTTCATCTCACTTTCCAAATCGGCTATTTTGACCTAAAATTTTTCATTCTCCAGTCATTCTCCAGTCATTCTCCGGCTTTTCACGCTCTCCGAATAACCCTGAGTGTATACTGTCATTTACTGGATGGCTTTGACGTATCAATAAGAACAACAACAGCTGAGCGCACCCTTACTTTTCCATACAAGTTAAACTATAATACAGAACCAAAAACCATTTACCTCTTTTGGGAAATATTTTACTAATGTGGTTCCTTGCAGTAATGGAAATATTCTTCATGTGCCACAATGTAACTGAAATGGCAATTCCAGATTCAGTAAATTCTCACATTTTGTATAAAAGTTTACCGAAGCACAGGTGGTGTTTTTATGATTGTTAGTTACATCTCTAAAATTTTAAAAGATGGAAAAAATATACTGTAGGTAGCACACTGCATAAAAGAACATATAGGGAACATAAATCCTTCCAACTCATAATTAAGTGCTGAGGAAGTAAGACTCTGTCTCAATCCTTTATGTTAATCAGATAGTAATTTCTGCTCCAATGAGCATAACTACGACAGGTAGAGATGAGCTGT
The DNA here is from genome assembly GCA_009667805.1 of Leptobrachium leishanense. Lineage (NCBI taxonomy): Eukaryota > Metazoa > Chordata > Amphibia > Anura > Megophryidae > Leptobrachium > Leptobrachium leishanense. Next base: position 10,757 of record RXON01004734.1, on the reverse strand, counting down.
ATCATAATTTTCATAATTCTGCACTATCTTTCGGCAATATGTAAAACTAGGCACTGATTCTTTTCTCTCTCTTTTTTTCTTGCGATTCCAGTGTAACAGTGTTATGTAAAAATATAATCTGCCTTCTATCACACTATTCATTTGCTCTTTATATTCATCAATACAAACAAAGGATTTTTTTTTTTCTTTTCAAAAATAAGGATTACAGGTCATCTTAAATTATCTGTGAAATGGATTATTTTCCCATCAGTGAGTGGAACGGATTAATCACAAGATACAGTCAGGAAAAACAGATTTGAATAGCAAGATTTTATTTTTTTTGAAAATATACGTTTTTATTAATTTTTTTTCAGAGAAACAAAAATTGCAGAAATGGAGCCAGACAATGCAGTCCATAACTTACGTACTGGGAGGAAATGCAAGTCTGTCAGAAAATAAAGAGGGTAAAGGCGCAGATCCACCACAAAGGGAAACATATAAAGGAGTGTAGCGCTCACTCCCGGAGGAGCCGCTGATATTGAACCACAGGTCAGTCTCCCCGCACTAGGGAATAAATATACTCCGGCACCGTTGTGGATTTTATAAATTATATAGTTTACTAGAATGAATGGCATATAATAGATAACACGGTGTTCGTAGATATATTTACAGTATTTCGTATTTCGGGAAAACGCGCAGCGGAAAAAGAAATACGAGGCTTCGTATTTCGGGAAAACGCGCATCGGAACAGAAAATATAATGCTTCGAAATTGAGAGACGCGCAGCGGAAACAGAAAAATACAATGCTTCGTAATTCGAGAAACGCGTATCGGAAAAAGAAATAAGAAACAAATCTTTAATCCCTTTCGGAGATTAGGAAGTGAGTCCCGCACAGGTTAAGTCCCGGAATGTAAATGTGTGTGTGTATTGTGGTACCCGGGTACTATTCAACTGGCCAGTGAATTGCTTAAAAGGTGTCTTCGACTAGTCAAGTTGGGGCCCTGTGGGTTTTAGAAACAACAGCAGCGTGCTTTCGTTAATCACAAACGGCCTTGGAGGCCTCTCACCCATCCGCCAGATTCTTAAGGCTCCGCTGACCCAGAACGTCTCTCCGTTCGATTTTTTACTGGGGTGCCGGCTACTGGATCCGTTGTCTGGCTCTCTCTGCTTCGGCCGTGACTTGTCCAGCTTACCGCCTGCTCTCCCAATCCGATCGACCTGCGGTACGCTTAACTCGGGGTCCTCCGGCTTCCTCAATAGCAGCTTGGGTAAGATGGTGGATCGGTGGGTCTCCCTCTTGTACGGCTGAACAACCCGATCTGGGACTCTGATAGGCCGCACCTGCGCTCTGGCCTAGTCACTCTTGCGTTCTGCAGCACTGCGTCTTGTCTCACTCACTCCCTGGCGCGCTCTGCCAGCTATCTCCACGAGGCTCAGGATGTAACGCTGTCTGTCCCACCCACTTCCTGTGTCCGCCCGCAAAGCATGCCGGGAAATGTAGTCTCAATGCAAAGTTCAGTGTCTCTCATCACGCTTGTCTCCCTCCGGTGGCCAAAAATGGGTACTGCCACGACAAGGATTTAAACACAGCGCTACACTCTCCCCCTCCTAGAACTCTTGGGTCTCTCCAAGGAGGTACAACAGTTGCATTACATTTCAACACAGTTTAGATAACATATACAGGTTCAGCAGCAAACATACAGTGGGTTAGATACACTTCTTCAAGTTGACTCATGCTTTGGGCTACCTCAGCTAACATAGTAGACACTTCGGGCAACCTTCGCACTGTGGTGACGGCCTCTTCAGTGCTATGTCCTGGTGAGTCGTAGGTGAGTCGCTGGGGCGGTCGAACAGAGCGTTTTGGTTCTAGATCAATCAGTTCCTCTTCAGGTGGAAGTACTATAGGTGCTGGCTCAGTCCTTCTTTCTGCCACTGGAGCAGACATCTCTTTGGAGTATGATCCCTCCAGTGAAGGCATAGAACTGTAGTCATAAGATTCGGCTTCAGGAGCTATAGGGATTCCAACAGTCTCAGGAACTTCTAGCTGAAATTCAAGAGCTTCAGGGATTTCTAACTGAAATTCAGGAGCTTCAGGCCTCAAATTACTTTCCCACCGTTCAGGAACTGAGACAACCTCTTCAGGCTCCGGTGAACGCATCCAGTCCAGACAAAAACTCTCTTCCTCACTGTCCCTTTCGCTCTCTTCGACAACCCGGGTCTGCTGAGACCGAGTAACAGGAGGCAAACGTGGAGCAGGCGGATTCGGCAGAGAAAGTTCGTCCCCAACTGGTATCCTCACAGCCTCTCTCCAAGGTAACAAATGATTCCGGTGCCAGTTCTTAAGAGGCCCAGCCTTCCCATCCGGCCGGATTTGATACACCGGCAGACCCGGCAGTTGCTTGCAGACAATGTATACTTGAACTCCATCTATCCGCCAACTTTTGACTCGCAGCAGCACCCAAGTTCTTCAACAAAACCCTATCACCGGGTTGCAGATCGTGTATCCGAACTTTTAAGTCATAGTTCCTTTTGTTCCTCTGCTCCCTGTTTCCTGAGGTCAAACGGGCCTGTTCAAACGCAGAGGCCAGGTTCTTTCGAAGTCGATCCACGTAATTTCTATGGGAAGCTATCGACGTCTGGTCTAAAGATAACCCAAACGCCAAATCAACTGGCAGTCGAGCTTCTCTTCCGAACATAAGACGGTACGGTGAGTATCCAGTGGCATCACTCTCCGTACTGTTATATGCATGCACCAGAGTAGCTATATGGCGACTCCAACTCTGCTTCTCTATGTTTGACAATGTCCCCAGCATATTTAGCAGTGTGCAATTAAACCTTTCAGGCTGAGCATCACCTTGAGGGTGATATGGTGTAGTTCGGGTCTTTTGGATTCCCAATAGTTCCAACAATTGTCCAACAAGTCGGCTTTCAAAGTCTCTACCCTGATCAGAGTGTATTCTCCTTGGTAGGCCGTAGTGAACAAAGAAATTCTCCATCAGAACCTTCGCCACTGTCGGAGCGCGTTGGTCTCTTGTGGAAAAAGCTTGGGCGTAACGTGTGAAGTGATCAGTCACTATTAGAATATTCCCTTGCCCACTAGCATCCGGCTCTAAGCACAGGAAGTCAATGCACACCAAATCCATGGGTCCCTGACTCTGCAGATGGCTCATTGGAGCGGTTCGGGTCGGTAGGGTCTTCCTCTGAATACACCTCAGACATGAATGACAATAACTTTCCACTTCAGCTCTCATGCAAGGCCAATAGAACCTGTCTCGCACCAGCTTAAAAGTTCTTTCAGCACCCAAATGTCCATGCTCATCGTGTAGTGATCGCAGCACACTCTCTCTATGCTTAGTGGGAAGGAACAACTGTTGGGTCTCTTCAGCGTTAGTTGAGGGGCCCCTTCGGTAGACCACCCCATCCAACATCTTCAACCGTTCCCACTCTTTGTAGACCAATCTGGCTCCATCTGGGGAATTTGTCAGCAGAATTTCCCACTGGTTCGCAGTTAGGGCCTTTATGGTCAATGCAATTAAAGGGTCTCTGGCCTGATCCGCTTTCAGGTCCTGTTTGGAAAAGGTAGGTAGACTTTCATCCCTCAATTGCGTAGGATTGCAGTAGAACTCAGGAACAGCCGCAGCCATGACTCCTATGGCCTCTGCTTTAATCCCTCCCTTGACCCGGCGCTCTGTGCCTTGACACAAAGCTTGCACCCCGTCTGGAGTCAACTGAGTCCATTCTGTAGTGTAGGGTCTTCTCGATAAAGCATCAGCATCTCGATTATTCACCCCAGGGCGATACTTCAGGCTGAACCGAAACTCTGACAGAGCGGCCAACCACCGGTGTCCCGTTGCGTCCAGTTTCGCAGTAGTAAGGATGTAGGTAAGAGGATTGTTATCCGTCTTTATCACAAACTCGGCTCCATAAAGATAGTCCTTTAACTTGTCTACCACTGCCCACTTTAAGGCTAGGAACTCCAACTTGTGGGTAGGATAGTTCTTCTCTGAAGGCGTAAGGCTCCGGCTCACGTACGCTACAGGCCTCAGTAGTCCACCCTACTCCTGATACAGGACTCCTCCTAAACCTTCTCTGCTGGCATCCACATGTAACTCATACGGCTTGTGAGGGTCCGCGTAGACCAAAACAGGAGCTTGAGTTAGACTCTCTTTCAGCTTCAAGAAAGCACCTTCACATTGACTAGTCCATTCGCCCTGTATGGACTCTCGAGCTTTCCTTGGTCCTGGAGCAGACGGGTTTCGGTCAGAGGCCTTGCAGCCTTCTTCGGTACTTTCCTTCTGTAGGAGTTTGTTCAGTGGTTGAGCTATTTTCACGAATCCTCCTACAAATCTTCGATAATATAAAAAGAACCCCAAGAAAGATCTAAGTTCAGTGACGTTTTCGAGGTCTAGGCCAGGAAGCTACAGCCTCCAACTTCCGAGATCTGTGAACACCTTCTGCTGAGACCACATGTCCCAGATATGTAACGGACGGCAGACAGAATTGGCATTTCTCCAGAGACAGTTTCAATCCCTCTTCAAGGAGCTCTTCAAAACCTTCTCCAAACATAGAAACATAGAAACATAGAAAGATGTCGGCAGATAAGAACCTTTCGGCCCATCTAGTCTGCCAATTACATGGATACTTTACCTGGATTTATCTTTTGTTTAGGATAGCCTTATGCCTATCCCATGCTTGCTTAAATTCAATTACTGTTTTGGCCTCTACCACTTCAACTGGAAGACTGTTCCATGTATCCACCACCCTCTCAGTAAAATAATGCTTCCTGATGTTACTTTTAAACCTTTGCCCCTCTAATCTAAGACTATGTCCTCTTGTTTTGCTACTTTGTTTCCTTTAAATATACTCCCTTCCTCTACCTTGTGGATTCCCTTTACGTATTTAAATGTTTCTATCATATCTCCTCTGTCTCGTCTTTTTTCCAAGCTGTACATGTTAAGATCATTAAGCCTTTCCTGGTAACTTTTCTCCTTCAAGCCGTACACCATTTTAGTAGCCCTTCTCTGAACTCTCTCTAAGATGTCTATATCCTTCTGGAGATACGGTCTCCAGTACTGCACACAGTACTCCAAGTGAGGTCTCACCAGTGCTCTGTACAGTGGCATGAGCACTTCCCTTTTCCTACTGCTAATACCTCTCCCTACACAACCAAGCATTCTGCTAGCATTTCCTGCTGCTCTATTACATTGACTACTTACCTTTAGATCCTCTGAAATAATAACCCCTAAATCCTTTTCCTCAGATGTTGAGGTTAGGACTGTATCAAATATTCTATATTCAGCCCTTGGGTTTTTACGTCCCAGGTGCATTATCTTGCACTTATCCACATTAAAACTCAATTGCCACAGCTCCGACCATTTTTTTAGTTTACCTAAATCATTTGTCATTTGGCTGATCCCTCCAGGAACGTCAACCCTGTTGCAAATCTTTGTGTCATCAGCAAAAAGACATACTTTTCCATTAATACCTTCTGCAATATCACTAATAAAAATATTAAATAGAATGGGTCCAAGTACTGACCCCTGAGGTACCCCACTGGTAACAAGACCTTGCGCCGAATAAACTCCATTTACCACAACCCTCTGTTGCCTGTCACTCAGCCACTGCCTAATCCATTCAACAATATTGGAATCCAAGCTCAAAGATTGCAATTTATTGATAAGCCTTCTATGCGGAACAGTATCAAAAGCCTTACTGAAATCTAAATAAGCAATGTCTACTGCACCACCTGTGTCTATTATTTTTGTTACCCAATCAAAAAAAATCAATAAGATTAGTTTGGCATGATCTCCCTGAGGTAAACCCATGTTGTTTCTGATCCTGTAATCTATGTGTTTTTAGATGTTCAACAATCCTTTCCTTTAACATGGTTTCCATTAATTTCCCCACTACTGACGTAAGACTAACTGGCCTATAGTTCCCAGATTCCTCCCTACTACCCTTCTTGTGAATGGCACAACATTTGCTAATTTCCAGTCTTCTGGGACGACTCCCGTTAGCAAGGATTGGTTAAATAAATCTGTTAACGGTTTTGCTATTACATCACTGAGCTCTTTTAATAATTTAGGGTGGATCCCATCAGGCCCCATTGACTTATTTGTCTTTACTTTAGACAGCTGCTGTAGAACCTCCTCCTCTGTAAACTGATATGTAAATGTCTCGTTAGTGTTTCCTCCTAACTGAGGTCCCTTTCCTTCCTTTTCTTCTGCAAAGACTGAACAAAAATATTCATTGAGGCAGTCAGCGAGACTTTTATCCTCTTCTACATACCTTCCTTCCTTTGTTTTAAATCTAACTAATCCTTGTTTTACTTTTCTTTTCTCGTTTATGTATCTAAAAAATGTTTTGTCCCCCTTTTTACTGACTGAGCTATTTTCTCTTCTGCGTGTGCTTTGGAAGCTCTTATAAATTGCTTTGCCTCTTTCTGCCTAATCTTATAGGTTTGCCTATCTTCTTCACTCTGAGTTGTTTTATAATTATTGAATGCTGTCTTTTTGTTCTTCACTATTTTGGCCACTTCTGCAGAGTACCACAGTGGTTTCTTCCCTTTTTTTTTGCTAACAAGTCGAATGCAATTGCCTGTGGCCTTCAATAATGCTTCTTTTAAATAATCCCATTTCTCCTGGACTCCCTTTAAACTCCTCCAGTCTGATAATGACTCCTTCACACAAAGTCTCATTTTAGAAAAATCTGTTTTTTTTAAAGTCTAAAACTTTTGTTTTTGTGTGGTGCGGCTCCATCCATCTGTTCTTATATTAAACCATACTGACTGGTGATCACTAGATCCCAAATTTTCACCTACAACAACGTCCGATACCAAACCTCCATTTGTGAGTATTAAATCCAATATGGCCTCTTTACGGGTCGGCTCCTCAACTACTTGTGTTAGAGATAATCCCAGTAGGGAGTTTAGAATATTTGTACTCCTGGTGCACCCAGCTGTTTTGGTTTTCCAGTTCACATCAGGAAGATTAAAGTCCCCCATGATAATAACTTCCCCTTCATTGCCATTTTGGCTATTTCCTCAAGCAGCAGATTATCTAGCTCTTCTACTTGTCCAGGGGGTCTATAGATCACACCTACACGAGCTACTGTATGATTGCCAAATGTTAGCGTAACCCAAACTGACTCTATGTTCACCTCGCTCACTTTTATTTGGTTCGTTTTTATGTTGTTTTTCACATACAGGGCCACTCCTCCTCCTTTCCTACCTTCTCTGTCTTTTCTATATAAAGAGTACCCCGGTATTGTTATGTCCCAGTTATTTTTCTCACTGAACCATGTCTCAGTAACCGCAACTAAATCTACTTTTTCAGCTGCCATCATTGCCTCCAGTTCATTGATTTTATTGACTAAACTGCGAGCATTTATAGACACGACTCTGAGCTTGTCATTTTTTCCCCGCATGTTGCTTGCACCCTCCGATTTAGTTTTGGGGACAATCAGGCAGATTGTTTTTTACCCTTTTGTCCCCCCTCCTAGTTTAAATATTTCTTTGCGAAACCTTTGAACTTCTCACTGAGAACATATGTTCCCCTATGAGTAAGATGCAAACCATCTTTTTTATACAGTTCCTTTCTGCTCCAATTAGAGCTATCATGGGACACAAAGCCAAATCCTTGCTCTCGACACCATTCCCGAAGCCACAAATTAAATTCCCTATTGCGCATCTGCCTATCCTGAATGTTATGCACAGGCAAAACTTCAGAGAATGACACAGTGGACGCAATCTGCTGTATTTCACCTCCAAGAACACAAAAATCCTCCTTAATCTCAGAAAACTCATTGCTAGCCAAGTCATTTGTCCCTAGATGGACTAGAACATCCACTTCCCCTTGCTGCTTTGCTTGTTTGACAATATTGAGAATACGTCTCTTGTCTCTACGAGCAGTAGCCCCAGGAAGACATCTCACCAAACCACTACTCTCCAGCTCCACACCTCTTATGATAGAATCACCCAGCAACAATTGCCTTCTATCATGTCCCACCTTTCCTTATTGTTCTTGGTTGCAGTCCTGCATACCTTAGGCATAGGGATGGTGGTTCCTCAACTATGGTGTCTGAGCCTACTTCCGTCTCACCACTACACTCTGAAAGTGCCTCAAAAGAATTAAGAAGAGCCACAGACTGTGGGACATGCCTTATATCCACAACTCTAAGTCTACCAGATCCTACAGTAGTCCATCTGCCACTCCTAGGAGGCCTCTGTGGCAGTGGCTTTGTAACAGTCATAGCCATAGCCTGAGTTTGTGTAACAGATAATTTACAAATCTCAGACTTCAAAAAGGCAATTTCCTGCTGCAATAAAGAGAGCTGCCTACATATCAGGCACACTCCAAACCTCCAAAAATTGGATCTAAAAACAAATGCATGACAGCTCTTACACTGGACCAAGCCTGCCATTATAAAAGAATGGATTTAAACCAACAAATCTTACTTTTTTGTAGGTTTTCTACCTCCTGTCTAACCTCAGACTACCTCCAGAGTATCTCCAGAAGATCTCTAAGTGCTCACTTTGAAGACTTCACTTAGAAGGCTTCACAAGCTCAATTAGACCAAGCTAATATTCCACAAGCTTTATATAATCACCTAAGAACACCTCCCCAGCAAGGTGTGGACAAGTTTAACAACCTTTGCAAATAGCACGCAATTGATTCCAATTGTATGCTAATCAGTAAGAGGAATGAGTCACCAGCCTAACCTAATTTACTCACCAGACCTAACTTAAAACCTTAAGATGAATAGAAAAGATCTGTTTGAAACAAAAATCAAAATCACTCACCAGAAGATCTTTAAGTGCTCACTTTGAAGACTTCACTCGTGTTTCTTCAGAGTCTTTCCGAAACACTTATTGTCATCCAGTATACTAACAACTTTGATCAGATTCATGTCCCGACTGTCCTCTCCATTAACCGTTGGAACGTGGCTGGAGCCCCCGTAAGTCTGAGGCATTCGGTTGAATTCATAGAAAACCCCAGTGGACAGATGAACGCAGTTTTCTCTCTTTGTTCTTTGGGATGCATTGGTATCTGGTGATACCCGCTTTCGCAGTCTAGTACACTAACCATTTGCCTAACTAGACAAACACTGTAAGGCATTTCTATCCGAGAGTAGCATATTGGTCTGGGATGGTTCTCCGATTCAGCGTGCGATAGTCTATGCATAGGCGGACAGAACCATTCTTCTTCCGGACCATCACTATTGGAGATGCGTATGGGCTCCTGGACTCTTGAATCACCTTGGTTCTTTGCAAATTCATTCAGCTGTTCTCGCAGATCATCCAAGTCTCCCAGCGGAACTCGCCTTGACCTTTCACGAAACGTCTTGTCTTCTTGTAATCGAATGCGGTGCTCAGTACTTTTAGCTAGGCCTACGTCGAACTCATCTTTCAAGAACAATTCTCTCCACTTTAGAACTTGAGACTGAAGACGTTTCTTCCACTCGGATGAAATGGGAGCGTCCTTGGTGTAGAATCTTTAATCTGGAATCTCTTTATCCACTCCCCCTCCTAAATCGGTAGGAGAGAGGGGCGTAGTGGACGCTACTTGCCCGATAGGCATTCGTGCTTTAAGGACTACTGGAGAATCAGACACATTGCACACGCTGACTGAGACTCTTCCTCGTGTTCTTTTCAGAGCTTTAGTGGAGATTATTTCAGGGATTACTTCGACTCCGGTTTCACTCCCATGATTAAAAACGGTTTCCAGCACCACATAGGGGCCTGGTTGCGATCCGTTCAACTTGACTGGAGCCCGGAAGCTCGCCACTTCTCCAGCTTGTAGAACCTTCTCTGTTCCTTCTAATCTCCATAGGCGCCCCACTTCGGCAGGTGCCTTCTGTTCTTCGACCATCCTCTGATAGACTGGATGTAACATTGGGTGTACTCCTTGGGTAGAACCTTCTTCCAATACGATAGGTGTCAGGAGACGCGCACCAAAATCAGTGTTCGTCCCACTATCATGGAACTTCTGTTGGCACCTGAGGGTCGAGGACACACAATGGCCAATGCATCACAGCCTCCGGACTGTCCGATGACTTCGGATCCGATCTCCCCAACTTCACCTGTAGATACCCATCATAAGGGAGTTTCTCAGTTCCGATACCCCAGATTTCCAGATCCTTCAATTTCTGTAGAGGAATGTGCTTCAAGTGTTTCTCGTAGAAGTCTCGTTAGATCAATGTCACCTGAGCCCCTGAATCCAACAGGGCTTTAGTGTAGACTCCCTCCACTTGGATTCTCACAATAGGAGAAGGACCTATCAGTTGGTCAGGAAACTTGGTGGCGGTATCCGGACACTTAGACCCAAGTTTGCTGTACCCTGGCCTTTTTCTTGGCCCGTGTAGGCTTTGGGTGTGCATTGCTTCCCCATGACGTAGGTCCGGATGCTAAGGGATGACTCTTTCAGTCCTGGCAGGTTCAGCAGTTGGCCCGACTTTGGGCCCTCTCGCCCTCTTAGTCCTGGCTTGATTTTGGAGCGGGTTTCAACCTTCGGGCACCTAGGTTGCTCCTTCACTTGTGCCTCTGCGTTTCCCGCCGGTGAGGTAGATAACAGTCCTTCTAAGGCTTTTAACAGCTCCTCAACTCTATTCCCTTCAGGCTTTCAGCCTTTGCATTGTGCGCGGAAGTGGCCCATTTCTCCACAACCGAAACATCTCTTCTTAGAAAGTGGAAGACGCAGTCGCCTGCTGTGATTCGTTAAAGGACCTTGGCTAGACGCCACAGCAACTCCGGTTGTCTGCATGCCTCTTAGGAAACTTCT
>RXON01004733.1:0-22693 GCA_009667805.1 Leptobrachium leishanense | reverse complement strand
GACCTTGTCTTGTATGAAGACGCCTGACTTTGTGACATGGTTTGACTGTTTAAAGGTTGCAGGTTGTCGTATGCAGGTAACCGCGTTGACAGTAGTTGGCCTCTGTACAGTCCGATCTCTCGTCCGCTTCCTATCTGTGCGTTGTTTCACTTTTCGCGCGTCTTCTCTGCGCGTTGGTTACTTTTCGGGCGTCTTGTATGCTCGTCATTTTACTGTCCTGTCCCCACTCCACGTACCCCCGGGGTCTATGTGCAGCTTAACAGGCAGGTAAACCTCTCCTACGAGTCAATGAACGAGACCGGTTTACAGTCTGAAGGTTTTATTAACCCGTTGTAGGAATGTGGTAAAACTATAGGAAAACAGAAATATACGATATAAAGATATAGAATATATACGTGTTTTACATAGATAATAATACAAAACAGGATGTGTCCATATAAAACGTGGGGGTTTTAAAACTAGGCCGGACTAAAAACTACATGAAAAGCAGCTGGCTGCAATGTAAGGGTTTACAAATTTACAGCACATAAGGTGCTTCTAAAGCTGAGGGAAACTGTAAGGTGACTGGGAGGAATTTAGACCATAACCTTACCGACGATGTTTTCAATAGGGGGAGGGATTGTAATGAGGTGTTCCTTCCAGCTCCTGTGGTGAAGGAAATGGTGGCCTCTCTCCCACAATCCCCTGTAATAGTGAGGGAAGCACATGACTTAGCCTGTAGGAATTCTGGGAAGGCTGAATACCAGGGTGCTGTAAAAATAAACGGCCACTAGATGGCATCTCTAAACACATTACATTTACATTTCTGCTCTGAAAGCAGCACACTCTCCCTCTCCCTTTATGACTTGTGTGTTTGTTCTGTAGGTACTCACTGGAAAGGACCCCAGACATACCAATTATAAACTGTTGCCTGGGTACTGTGCCACATGTGTGTAGTGGTCGTGTGTTTTCTTTTTTGGGGGAGTATGCGAGTGTTATGCTGCAGGCGGGGGAGGAGGGCACATACAACATTTTGAAATGGGGCCCTGTGATTTCTAGTTACTCCCCTGGTACACAGGACCAAAAACACAAATCCAGCATTGTAATTTCATATTCATACATCAAATATCAGAATTTTCACGTATACGTAAAATCACAAAAAAGAAGAGCTATGGCAAAATGCATGTATGAGCCTTGAAAATACGCAAAGCCTCTACACATTGCATGAAAAAACGACTAGATCAATCAACATATTTCTGTGCACAGTAGCACATGCAAGCACATTATTATTATACAGGATTTATATAGCGCCAACAGTTTGCGCAGCGCTTTACAACATAAACACATTTGGCTATGACACTCCGGATGTGCCTCAATTGCTTCTCCCCGCCCGTCTTCAGGTCATACCAGCGCTTCCGCAGCTGGTCGTTACTTCAGTCAAACATTTCCAGGAGGGTGGTGCGGACCTTTGCAAGGATACGGTCCTTGCGGACATTGTTCTTCCTGCCATAAGGGCCCTTACGGCAGTCATAGTCATGCTTCTTGAAGATGAGAACTAGCTCCACCATCTCCTCAAATGCCAGGTTGCTGGCCCGCTTCTTCCTGGGTGTCTGGGGTGGAAGGGGATGACGTGTCCGACTAGGACGGAGTTTGAGCCATGATGGGATGTTTTTTTTTCTGGTCTGTCCAAAAAAATTCTCAAACTCTACAATGGCTCTGTAAAGTTTATGCCAGGCCGTAATGGAGACGTACATACGCGAACTTAAACCATGTTAAAAATTTAAATTAAATAAATTTAAAAATAAGAGTTTTGTTTTGCTAATGCAGCAATATTGTTCCCATTTCAATTAGAATGTGACCAATGATGCTGCACTAAGGATTTTTGTATGGGTTGCGTTTGTTAAAAATTGTGTAATTTTTCACCCAAAAAATTTATGTAACAAGTCCATCTAATTTTTTTAACAAGCTCAATACATAGAAAATGTAACTGTAAATGCTCGCATGTTAAAAGGTGAATTTTTTTTTTTACAAAAAAATGTGTTTGCAATAAAATTTGAATTCTAAACTTTACATTTTCAGTTATATGTATATGTATCCTATCTCTTATAAACAGATGTCAAATTGATCTTAATGTAATGTATACGTTTATTATGATCCAACCTTAAATCCGAATAAAAGGACTGCATTATGTCCTAGACAAGTGTGACTCAAAAAGATTAAAAATGAGAATTAAAAATGAGAAAAGATACAGGTGGTGGTACACTGAGGAGACACACACACAAAATGTGCAACTGGAGATAAAAGGAAAAAACGTGACCACCCCCTGTAGCAACAATGTAAAAATTAATACGTATCTGCGTTCTGCGAAGCACTGCCCTCTAGTGCTAATGGAATTGAGGATAAAGGAAACGGTATCTGTCAAGTAAATTACAAAAACCAATAGTGCAGACAGCAGAAAAATTAAACTCAAAAGCCCCTGCTTAAAATAAACTCACAGGATGTGAATAGTAAATGGGCACATATCAGATCTTTTAAATGTTACCCCTCCTGGACGGTTTGGAAGATGTGAAAGTCTCTTTTGGCAATCGGCAAGAAATTCTATACCAAGGACTCCTTCCAGAAAAAACGCTGGGATCATCCAAAAGATAAAGAGAGTATCGAGCGGGTACTTAAGAAAAATGGTTTTTATTATAACCAATGAACACACAATAATCCAACGCGTTTCGTCTCTGTAAAAAACAAGACTTCATCAGGGAAGTAGGCAAAAAATGAATTGAAATGAGTCACACTTTATACAGTTGAAAAACCAAAAACACTCCTAACAATTAAAAGATAACAGCCGGAATCAATTGAAGTGGAGCAGTCCGGCGTGCGCCTCATCCTGAAGCGCATCATTTTGCAAACTTTTTCTCGCGATCCGTTTCCGATCCTCACCGGAAGTGACATGTCACGGTGTAGATCCAATAGGAAATGGTTGGTCGCCATCTTGAGAAGGTCAGAAACTGCGCATTCTTGATACCGCTGCGCTCATAGAAGGTCCACATACAAATCATTTCGTCTGTACAAATGGGACCATGGTGACACCAGAAAATGTTAATCGATCTCTAAAACTAAAAACGATATGGAAATCAATGACTTCACAATAAAATAACACATAAATATGTACAGAGGGGTTATGAGAAACGCAATAGGGAATGGAATGAAGAACAAAATTAAAGAAATTTAATAAACAGATCATGCTAATCATAGTGTAAGAACTAATGTGGTGGAAAGGTGATATTATAGATAACCGTGGAATGTAATTAGAGATATTGATGGATGTCCAAATCTGAATTTAAGCCCCCCCCCCTTCTTCCAAGTACCCATTTTAAAGATCCACTCCGTCTCGCTCAAGATCAGATCCTTGGAAGAATCACCTCCTCTCCAATTATGAAGCACCAGGTCTATACAGAAACATTTAAAACGGTCGACACTAAAGACAGGACAGTTATTACAGTGGACGGGTACACCGTGGGTAGTAGAACCCCTTCTAATATTACCTAGGTGTTCTAGAATACGGACCCGTAGTGATCGTGCAGTTTGTCCTATGTACTGAGAACCGCAAGGGCATTGGAGTAGATAGATCACCCCCTTGCTGAACAATTAATAAAGTGATTAATCCTATACGTCTTCCCTGAGTTACTACTTTTAAAAGCCGTAATTTTTTTATCTTGGTTAGCACAGGCCTTACATCTTCCGCATTTATTAAAGCCCATAGGTTTTTTAGGAAGGAATGAGTCATTGACAGTCACATTCTTATAGGGCGGTAAAACACTCGGAGCTAAAACATTCTTCAGATTTTGGGCTTTCCTAAAAAGATTACTTGGGGCTTAGTGGGAATATGTCTCTAATTAGACATGTGCACAGCACAAAATTTCATTTTGAACTAATGGATTAGTCCTAAAATGCAATTTATTTAGTTGCTAAAGAAATTCGTTTTCAGTTCTTTAGTATGAAAACTAATTTCGTTCATCCGAAAACCAGTGGATACAATTACTATTGTAGTGGTGGCTCCTCAGAGGGCTGAGATCGCTGCTTGTTACAGTATCTCTCACTCTCAGCACAATGTGGGCCATATTACATAGTTGGTGCTAACTTAACCAGAGCTGTTGTAACCTTCCCAGAGCCATTATAGCCTATGGAGGTTTTCAGCTTACAACAGCTCTGGTTAAGTTAGCACCAACATTGTAATACTGCCCCGTGTCAGGCAAAGCTGTTACAGTAACTGACTGCTGCTCATCACAGCGCTCAGAGTTTCTGTAAAACTAGTAAATAATATTTTTATATATAAGAGGTTAGAACAATATTATTTTCTTGTTTTACTGAAACTCTGAGCGCTGTTACAGTCAGTTACTGTAACAACTGAGCCTGATACATTGTACTGAGAGATAATGTAACAAGCAGCCGATCTCAGCGCTCACAGCCACTGGATTTAAAGGGCTAAAAAAAGGCTCCTCTCTGTATAATGTTTAGAACATCTTCCTGCAAATTAATACCCCTCTTTGTATAATGTAGATAACATCCTCCTGCATTAATGTCCCTCTCTGTATAGAACATTCTCCTCAATTTATACCTTTCTCTGTATAATGTATATAACATCCTCCTGCATTAATACCCCTCTCTGTATAATGTATAGAACATACTCCTGCATTAATGCCACTCTCTGTATAGAACATCCTACTGCATTGGCATGTGGAGGGTGCAGAACTTCGGATGTTGCGATCTTCATTGCTGGTCTCCTTCACTCATAAATGTAATATCACAAAAAGGACTGAAACTAAAATGTAGTGCATTTTATTTTAGTTTCTTTCGTTTTTTGGACTGAGCAGTTTCGTTTCTCTTGAGTCATACTAAAACTAAATTATCCCAAAATTTGGACTAAATCGTTTTAGTACTAAAACGAATGCACATGTCTATCTCTAATTACATTCCACAGTTATCTATAATATCACCTTTCCACCACATTAGTTCTTCCACTATGATTAGCATGATCTGTTTATTAAATTTATATAATTTTGTTCTTCATTCCGTTCCCTATTGCGTTTCTCATAACGCCTCTGTACATATTTATTTGTTATTTTATTGTGAAGTCCATTGATTTCCATATTGTTTTTAGTTTTAGAGATCGATTAACATTTTCTGGTGTCACCATGGTCCCATTTGTACGGACGAAATGATTTGTATGTGGACCTTCTATGAGCGCAGCGGTATCAAGAATGCGCAGTTTCTGACCTTCTCAAGATGGCGACCAACCATTTCCTATTGGATCTACACCGTGACATGTCACTTCCGGTTAGGATCGGAAACGGATCGCGAGAAAAAGTTTGCAAAATGATGCGCTTCAGGATGAGGCGCACGCCGGACTGCTCTACTTCAATTGATTCCGGCTGTTATCTTTTAATTGTTAGAGGCGTGTTTTTGGTTTTTCAACTGTATAAAGCGTGACTCCTTTCAATTCATTTTTTGCATACTTCCCTGATGAAGTCTCGTTTTTTACAGAGACGAAACGCGTTGGATTATTGTGTGTTCATTGGTTATAATAAAAAACATTTTCTTAAGTACCCGCTCGATACTCTCTTTATCTTTTGGATGATCCCGGCGGTTTTTCTGAAAGGAGTCCTTGGTATAGAATTTCTTGCCGATTGCCAAAAGAGACTTTCACATCTTCCAAACCGTCCAGGAGGGGTAACATTTAAAAGATCTGATATGTGCCCAATGTAACGGTGGGCTATAGCACTCACCTCAGAAAGGGTATTTGGATCCTTCAGGACAGATTTCTAAAGACAAAAGACTAAGAACGGCTGTAATCTTATCTCCCAAGCCAGGGAGTAACGGGACAGACCTGAAAGGGCAACTAAGCTCAATTGGCTTCAAGGCCAATTGACCACTCAGTGCAAACACAAATACTCCAAAGAGAACAGATACAGTGATACTTAGAAACATAGAAAAATGTCGGCAGATAAGAACCTTGCGGCCCATCTAGTCTGCCCAATTACATGGATACTTTACCTGGATTTATCTTTTGTTTAGGATAGCCTTATGCCTATCCCATGCTTGCTTAAATTCAATTACTGTTTTGGCCTCTACCACTTCTACTGGAAGGCTGTTCCATGTATCCACCACCCTCTCAGTAAAATAATGCTTCATGATGTTACTTTTAAACCTTTGCCCCTCTAATCTAAGACTATGTCCTCTTGTTTTGCTATTTTGTTTCCTTTTAAATATACTCCCTTCCTCTACCTTGTGGATTCCCTTTACGTATTTAAATGTTTCTATCATATCTCCTCTGTCTCGTCTTTTTCCAAGCTGTACATGTTAAGATCATTAAGCCTTTCCTGGTAACTTTTCTCCTTCAAGCCGTACACCATTTTAGTAGCCCTTCTCTGAACTCTCTCTAAGATGTCTATATCCTTCTGGAGATACGGTCTCCAGTACTGCACACAGTACTCCAAGTGAGGTCTCACCAGTGCTCTGTACAGTGGCATGAGCACTTCCCTTTTCCTACTGCTAATACCTCTCCCTACACAACCAAGCATTCTGCTAGCATTTCCTGCTGCTCTATTACATTGACTACTTACCCTTAGATCCTCTGAAATAATGACCCCTAAATCCCTTTCCTCAGATGTTGAGGTTAAGACTGTATCAAATATTCTATATTCAGCCCTTGGGTTTTTACATCCCAGGTGCATTATCTTGCACTTATCCACATTAAAACTCAATTGCCACAACTCCGACCATTGTTTTAGTTTACCTAAATCATTTGTCATTTGGCTGATCCCTCCAGGAACGTCAACCCTGTTGCAAATCTTTGTGTCATCAGCAAAAAGACATACTTTTCCATTAATACCTTCTGCAATATCACTAATAAAAATATTAAATAGAATGGGTCCAAGTACTGACCCCTGAGGTACCCCACTGGTAACAAGACCTTGCGCCGAATAAACTCCATTTACCACAACCCTCTGTCGGTCACTCAGCCACTGCCTAATCCAGTCAACAATATTGGAATCCAAGCTCAAAGATTGCAATTTATTGATAAGCCTTCTATGCGGAACAGTATCAAAAGCCTTACTGAAATCTAAATAAGCAATGTCTACTGCACCACCTGTGTATTATTTTTGTTACCCAATCAAAAAAATCAATAAGATTAGTTTGGCATGATCTCCCTGAGGTAAACCCATGTTGTTTCTGATCCTGTAATCTATGTGTTTTTAGATGTTCAACAATCCTTTCCTTTAACATGGTTTCCATTAATTTCTAGACATGTGCACAGCACAAAATTTCGTTTTGAACTAATGGATTAGTCCTAAAATGCAATTTATTTAGTTGCTAAAGAAATTCGTTTTCAGTTCTTTAGTATGAAAACTAATTTCTTTCATCGAAAACCAGTGGATACAATTACTATTGTAGTGGCGCCTATGGAGGTTTTCAGTTTACAACAGCTCTGGTTAAGTTAGCACCAACATTGTAATACTGCCCCGTGTCAGGCAAAGCTGTTACAGTAACTGACTGCTGCTCATCACAGCGCTCAGAGTTTCAGTAAAACTAGTAAATAAATATTTATATATAAGAGATTAGAAGAATATTATTTCCTTGTTTTACTGAAACTCTGAGCGCTGTTACAGTCAGTTACTGTAACAGCTGAGCCTGATACATTGTACTGAGAGATAATGTAACAAGCAGCCGATCTCAGTGCTCACAGCCACTGGATTTAAAGGGCTAAAAAAAAAAAGGCTCCTCTCTGTACAATGTTTAGAACATCCTCTTGCATTAATTAATACCCCTCTCTGTATAATATATAGAACATCCTCCTGAATTAATTAATGTCCCTCTCTGTATAGAACATCCTCCTCAATTTTACCTTTCTCTGTATAATGTATATAACATCCTCCTGCATTAATACCCCTATCTGTATAATGTACAGAACATCCTCCTGCATTAATTAATGCCCCTCTCTGTATAGAACTTCCTACTGCATTGGCATGTGGAGGGTGCAGAACTTCGGATGGTGCGCTCTTCATTGCTGGTCTCCTTCACTCATCAATGTAATATCACAAAAAGGACTGAAACTAAAATGTAGTGCATTTTATTTTAGTTTCTTTCGTTTTTTGTACTGAGCAGTTTCGTTTCTCTTGAGTCATATGAAAACTAAATTATCCCAAAATTCGGACTAAATCGTTTTAGTACTAAAACAAATGCACATGTCTATTAATTTCCCCACTACTGACGTAAGACTAACTGGCCTATAGTTCCCCGATTCCTCCCTACTACCCTTCTTGTAAATGGGCACAACATTTGCTAACTTCCAGTCTTCTGGGACGACTCCCGTTAACAAGGATTGGTTAAATAAATCTGTTAATGGTTTAGCTATTACATCACTGAGCTCTTTTAATAATTTAGGGTGGATCCCATCAGGCCCCATAGACTTATTTGTCTTTACTTTAGACAGCTGCTGTAGAACCTCCTCCTCTGTAAACTGATATGTAAATGTCTCTTTAGTGTTCTCTCCTAACTGAGGTCCCTTTCCTTCCTTTTCTTCTGCAAAGACTGAACAAAAATATTCATTGAGGCTGTCAGCGAGACTTTTATCCTTTTCTACATACCTTCCTTCCTTTGTTTATAATCTAACTAATCCTTGTTTTACTTTTCTTTTCTCGTTTATGTATCTAAAAAATGTTTTGTCCCCCTTTTTTACTGACTGAGCTATTTTCTCTTCTGCGTGTGCTTTGGAAGCTCTTATAAATTGCTTTGCCTCTTTCTGCCTAATTTTATAGGTTTGCCTGAGTTTTTTTATAATTATTGAATGCTATCTTTTTGTTCTTCACTATTTTGGCCACTTCTGCAGAGTACCACAGTGGTTTCTTCCCTTTTTTGTTTTGCTAACAAGCTGAATGCAATTTCCTATGGCCTTCAATAATGCTTCCTTTAAATAATCCCATTTCTCCTGGACTCCCTTTAAACTCCTCCAGTCTGATAATGACTCCTTCACACAAAATCCCATTTTAGAAAAATCTGTTTTTTTTTAAAGTCTAAAACTTTCGTTCTTGTGTGGTGCGGCTCCATCCCTGTTGTTATATTAAACCATACTGACTGGTGATCACTAGATCCCAAATTTTCACCTACAACAACGTCCGATACCAAACCTCCATTTGTGAGTATTAAATCCAATATGGCCTCTTTACGGGTCGGCTCCTCAACTACTTGTGTTAGAGATAATCCCAGTAGGGAGTTTAGAATATTTGTACTCCTGGTGCACCCAGCTGTTTTGGTTTTCCAGTTCACATCAGGAAGATTAAAGTCCCCCATGATAATAACCTCCCCCTTCATTGCCATTTTGGCTATTTCCTCAACCAGCAGATTATCTAGTTCTTCTGCTTGTCCAGGGGGTCTATAGATCACACCTACACGAGCTACTGTATGATTGCCAAATGTTAGCGTAACCCAAACTGACTCTATGTTCACCTCGATCACTTTTATTTGGTTCGTTTTTATGTTGTTTTTCACATACAGGGCCACTCCTCCTCCTTTCCTACCTTCTCTGTCTTTTCTATATAAAGAGTACCCCGGTATTGTTATGTCCCAGTTATTTTTCTCACTGAACCATGTCTCAGTAACCGCCACTAAATCTACTTTTTCAGCTGCCATCATTGCCTCTAGTTCATTGATTTTATTGACTAAACTGCGAGCATTTGTAGACACGACTCTGAGCTTGTCATTTTTTACCTCGCATGTTGCTTGCACCCTCCGATTTAGTTTTGGGGACAATCGGGCAGATTGTTTTTTACCGTTTTGTCCCCCCCCTCCTTGAAGAAAAACATAAACGTGATACAAAAACAGAATAGGCAAGATAGTAGAGGACAGACCTAACAAAGCAACCAAGCTCAATTGGTTTCTGGACCAAAATACTGCTTAGTGCAACACACTTCTAGATAAGGACATACAGTGAGGAATCTGTATACCAGCCTGCAGGGGAGGCCTTCAAGCAGAGCTTGGATACTGTTACTCCACAAAGATAGCACAGATACAGACGGACAGACAATGTATATATTATACAAGAAGCAGGGCAGGACTTCAACTGGACTCTGGAAGCACGCAGAACTGGATGCCTTGCGATTAGGACTCACAACCAGTTAAACGAACATAAGACATGAATCATAAGGCTGAACATAAACCTGAACAAGAGAGACAAGAACCATAAAGGCAACACATACACAAGAACGAGAAGTACCAGGCAAAAGTACACATGGGATGATCAAGAGAGTAGTCAGAAGGGATAGCCGGGTCGAAACGTGATCAGGGTCCTCGAACAGAAACGGGTCAGCAACAGATTAATCAGAAAATATCAGGAACAAGACTCCACCAAACTAGACACCACGACAGTCCAAGGAGCACCTTCTCTCAGCCTCTTTTAAAGGCTGATGGCTCCTTGGACTTATGCTTGGCTCCGCCCCCTCAGATGCCGTTTTGCCAGCCCTTACTACTGGCAACAGGCTAGCCAGCGATGCCACCTGGTGCCCTGACCCCCCCAGGGAGCGCTGCGGGGGCCATGGATGTGACACCCATTTACTATTCACATCCTGTGAGTTTATTTTAAGCAGGGGCTTTTGAGTTGAATTTTTCTGCACTATTGGTTTTTGTAATTTACTTTACAGATACCTGCTTTTATCATCTTGTCTGCCTCAGACATGCAAGGGTTAAGTAAAGGTTTCTCCTGTGCTGGCTGTCTGTGCTGCGAGTGAGTATTCTGGAGCTCTATCACTGTCAGATTTTCGTGTAGGGGTCGGGAAGGATTACACATACTGTAGCTTTGCGATGTTGCTCTCTTCATTGCTGGTCTCATTCACTCATCATTGTAATATTACAAAAAGGACTGAAACGAAAATGTAATGCATTTTCCTTTAGTATCTCGAGTCAAACGAAAACTAAATTATCCCAAAATTCAGACTAAATCGTTTTAGTACTAAAACGAATGCACATGTCTACTGTGCGGCGCGCGTACTTACGTGGAGGACTGACAGCGGGTGATGGTACTCTTCCCACAGGATGCCACAATGGGTTACGGAATACTGGTAAAGAAAAAAGTACAATACTTAGCTGGATAAAGGTTCGTTCTCTCCCTCTACCCCCTCTCCCTTTATGCCTTGTGTGTTTGTTCTGTAGGTACTCACTGGAAAGGACCCCAGACATACCAATTATAAGCTGTTGCCTGGGTACTGTGCCTCATGAGTGTAATGGTCGGGTGTTTTCTTTTTTGGGGGAGTATGCAAGTGTTATGCTGCAGGCGGGGGAGGAGGGCACATACAACATTTTGAAATGGGGCCCTGTGATTTCTAGTTACTCCCCTGGTACACAGGGCCAAAAACACAAATCCAGCATTGTAATTTCATATTCATACATCAAATATCAGAATTTTCACGTATACGTAAAATCACAAAAAAGAAGAGCTATGGCAAAATGCATGTATGAGCCTTGAAAATACGCAAAGCCTATACACATTGCATGAAAAAACGACTAGATCAATCAACGTATTTCTGTGCACAGTAGCACATGCAAGCACATTATTATTATACAGGATTTATATAGCGCCAACAGTTTGCGCAGCGCTTTACAACATAACACGTTTGGCTATGACACGCCGGATGTGCCTCAATTGCTCCTCCCCGCCCGTCTTCAGGTCATACCAGCGCTTCCGCGGCTGGTCGTTACTTCAGTCAAACATTTCCAGGAGGGTGGTGCGGACCTTTGCAAGGATACGGTCCTTGCGGACATTGTTCTTCCTGCCATAAGGGCCCTTACGGCAGTCATAGTCACGCTTCTTGAAGATGAGAACCAGCTCCACCATCTCCTCAAATGCCAGGTTGCTGGCCCGCTTCTTCCTGGGTGTCTGGGGTGGAAGGGGATGACGTGTCCGACTAGGACGGAGTTTGAGCCATGATGGGATGGGTTTTTTTTCTGGTCTGTCCAAAAAAATTCTCAAACTCTACAATGGCTCTGTAAAGTTTATGCCAGGCCGTAATGGAGACGTACATACGCGAACGTAAATGATCCAACGACAGAATTATCGTAGCGACAGAAATATCGGATCATTGGAAATAACATGGGCAGTCAGATTTTCTAACTGACAGGATCAGGACGCTGGACAGCAACAGTGCTATCCAGCGTGCTGATGGTTAGAAAATTGTAATGTATATACGTTTAACGGGCGGCTGCACGGACTTTATCCAAAGTTCCAATGTGAAACATCGGGACTGGATAGATTGACTATCCGAAAGTTAAAAAAAAATAATATTCGAAATCTATCCATAGTCCCGATGTTTGACATCGGGATGTCGGATAGAGTAAATTCTGGAGTTAACCCCTATTTGCCAGCCACCAATGGAGGAGATGGGGTTCAGTGGAACCCCCTATCTCCCGATCCGTGGCACCTAGGGGTTATTGTTTTGTATTGGATCGGCCAGAGCATGACCATGTTAAAAATTAAAATTAAATAAATTTAAAAACCAGAGTTTTGTTTTGCTAATGCAGCAATATTGTTCCCATTTCAATTAGAATGTGACCAATGATGCTGCACTAAGGATTTTTGTATGGGTTGCGTTTGTTAAAAATTGTGTAATTTTTCACCCAAAAAATGTATGTAACAAGTCCATCTAATTTTTTTAACAAGCTCAATACCTAGAAAATGTAACTGTAAATGCTCGCATGTTAAAAGCTGAATTTTTTTTTTTTTTTCAAAAAAGGTGTTTGTAAAGTTTAGAATTCAAATTTTATTGCATCTTCAGTTATATGTATATGTATCCTGTCTCTTATAAACACAGATGTATACATTAATTATACCGCAGAGAGGTGCTTCCCTGCAGTGTGTGGATTCATATGCTGCATTATTTTTATTTATTTTTCTGTTTTAAATCATTTTAGTTTTTCTGGGTTTTTTTCCTTCGTTTGATAATTTTGTAGCTTTGTTCAGCTTTTTTTCCCATTTTAAAACCTTTTATTCTGGATTTTTATTTTTAAAGTCAGACCATTTGGGTCGGTTGTGTTTTTTAAATCGTTTTGTTCATTTTTTTGTCCCTTTCATACCATTTTAATATGATTAAATAAAGTTGTGCAATGCATAAGAAAAAAAGGATCTTTAATAAAAGATAAGACGGTAATTCTGCCGATTGACAGAATTATTGGATCATTGGAAATGATACAAAATTTACAGAATCAGCGATAAATATGTCTGAAATCACGAATAGAGCGAAAATAAATTTTTATTTGACACATTTAAATTTTCAAGTTTTCGAAAACTTTTCGTTTTGGCTCGGAAAACTTTTCGGATCTGCCATTTTCGGATCCGTTGCGGAAAATTCGGGCTGTCAGTGCTTTGGATACGGATATTTTAATATCTGTAAAAATAAAATAAAATTCTCGTGCCTCCAGCCAATCTTATCGATTAAAATCTTGAGCGATTGTGATTGGCAAAATAATTAAAAATGTATTAAGTTCGTTATTTTCTCTGGAAATCTTATTGAAATAAATATAGTAGGACTTGTGAACGGGTAAGAGAAATCGATAGCATTTATTGTAATTACAAAAATAAAATCCCCACAGACAATGGTACGCCACAAATGAGGACAAGCAATCCCACCACAGAATACACAGTAATACACTCAATAGACTTTTCTTTGTCAGAACGTGGGGTAGACGGACTAAATAGTGATAAGCAAGAAGGAAAAACCACAATGCTAGTCAAAGGACAAAAGCTATTTAGGTGTTCGTGAATGAAAACTGGTATGGGATAGGATGTCAAAAAGGGCCGCAGGACCCCCGGGGTTAACGCGGTATTCTGATCAGATGTGACCCAGATCTTTGGACTCATAAAGGTTGTAATCCTGCAAAAAGAGGGGTACCAGAGACCCAAAGAATGTCAGAATTCGATTATCTCTGCAGAAGAAAATCTTTTTCTGACTTCTATGAATTTTTACTCTATGGCAAGAAGGCCTACAATCATAATTGATCCTGGTCACTGAAGCACATCTGATTTACTACCACCTACAGGGAATTAATCAAATAGTGATAACAAGCTATTAGGCCTGGGCTACGTTATATTGCGTCTATCGCCAGGCGTTATGCTCACTAAGAATTATTAGATCATATACCTTACCAATCCCAGATGTAGGTCTATTTTCGGGGTGGAGATCAGGAGCCCGATGGGGTTCCTCTCTGGCTCTGTAGAGGGCGTGGTTCTTTAGATGGGCTCCTGGTGGACTGTCCTCTGGAGTGAGTGGAGAGTGAATCCCTGTCAGTCAGTCTCTCCCTCAGCTGTCCCTCTAGCCTGCTTTTAAACTGTCTTTTTGTTTGTTTGGTATCTCATTATCCTTGCGTACTAAGTCCTGATTGGTGCCTTTGGAATCCTGCCAGGAGGTGCAGTGACTTCCTTCGACACTTGGGGGCGCTAATGGACAAGGAAGGGTATATCTGGGATGGCTAATTTTTACTTTAAGAGAGTGGCCTACGTTTTAAAGACTTTTATCTACTTACTTTATAAAGTACTATGGGGAGTTTATGTCAGTTATATTTTATAAAATTGCATATACCAACACTTCATTCGCTTATTTTAAACATATATCGACTTCTTGATATTGCAAATCACTTTAAAACATCGTCCCGGTGTGGATTATACAACAATGGGAGTATATTCTTAAGATTTACCCTGGATAAAACTATAAATCAATATATAATTATTTGCATGACATTATTCCTGCATAGTATAATAACAATTCCATCATTCGTTAAAAACAAACGCTTTCAGTCGAGATTGGTTGATTTAAACGGATTTCAGGTCTAAATACTTCCGGCTTTAAAGCGAAAAAGAAAGCTTTAGCCTACATGGACGTTTACCTAATTCATTATAAGGTTGCCTTGAATCGATAGGTGAATCAACAATAATTATTATCGCGCGGGTCTTATGTCCTAAATTTCACATTTAACACCATAATTCTGTTGATTGATATTGTAAACCAAATGAATCTGTGAGTTCCTTGGTCCTGTTTGATTTACATGTCATATTCGCTTCCTTTTGACAAGTCACTTCTCTCGTCCCAATATTTACGTCTGTGATGTTGCGTGTTTACAGTTAGTCACAGTTGCATGTATTTTCATGAAGCGCCAACAGATTCCGTAGCGCTGTATATTGGGTGACAAACTGACAAGTACTCAGACTTGAAAGATATGCTGGACATTTTGGACTTACTCTGTTCGTTGATCAATTCCATATTGAGCCATTTTACGGGGAACCGGTAGGGAATTCCCGATTTTACTTGATATCAATTTTTATATTAGGGATTTCCTTTTGGACATATATGGATCTTTAGTGAGAATCTGTCTCTTTCCATGCAGCCGTGTAAATAGAGCGTTTGTTTGTAGTCCCCAGGCCTTACACAATGGGACAATGATTTCCTGGGCTAGTTGATCTCCAAGGACTTCCCTCTTGCGAAACTTATTGTATTCCATTCGTCCCTGAGTTGATCCACAGCTTGGGGTCCACTTTGATTTCCTCGATCTTTTGAAGCTCACCCATTAGTCTTTAATTTATGCTGAGGTATAGCTCCAAAGCTAGTCAATGATTCAATAACCTTGATATCTCTGAGTGGATGGAAGTGAAGTTTGGAGCTTGCACAAGGAATTCCATGGGTTGTTTATCTCTCTTTGAGTTAGATGTCCTCTGGTCCATTTTCGCCATACCTTTGTATTCACATATTCAGGCATTCTTCTTGAGAAACTAATTGTCTAAGGTTTTTGGGTTAGATTTCTATCTCTGACTGTGGCAATGTTTTTCCAGGGCTGTTTTTTTATTAGCTGTGAGGAGAAGGTCACTTAGAGAGTAGAAAGGAAAAAAATGAGGAAAAAAAACTGATTGGTTTTGAATGAGCCAATGTCCAGCATTAAGATATTTAATATAATTTTTTTCTATTCCGCTACTAGGTTCAACAGGGCGAATCCAAAGAAATTTCGTGAAAATTCTGAAACCCGAAACGCACATCCCTAATTGCCACTGACAAGTGTAGCTTGGGTGAAATTCTGGTCTGGGGGTTTCTCCATTCTATGCACCCCACAAGGTGCAGGGAGGAGTCATTGGGAAGGCCAACATCCAGCCTTTTCAATCATGCCAAGCTGGACCATGCAATGAAGGCTTTTACATTCTTCCATTGCACATAGAATCCCCCCAGGGAATAACCTATTCATTTGCCTGTCAGGCATAGCATGAATTATTTCCTAATGTTAGAGTTTAATCCAAATGAGCCGATTTGGAGATCATTTAAATCTATGGAAACCCCAGCCTTGATCACTGCTGCAGTATAAGGCCGTGTCAGACGAGCGCACCTAGGGCGCTTGTACATCTACACTTACTGGCGCCTGTCGCAGCCAAGTGATGCTGCGATGGGCACCGGTCACACGCTTGTGCACGCACACGAACACCAAGCGTCTGTGTAGCGAATCTATTGATCCGCTAAAAAGTGTGTCAACTGAGCTGCAAAGCGCCATCCTCCAGAAGATGGTGATTTGTACAGCTGAGCGCACTCAGTGGCAGCAGACAGTAGAAGGAACGTCCGCTCTCATGGACGTTCCTTCCACTCTGCAGTGCGCTCTTCTGACACGAGCCTAATCCTTGGATCCTTCATATTCAAGGAGCTGCCGTGTGATCAGAGCTGCTGCAAACAGTTCTAGGAGTTGGTGCTTTGTTCTCAGATTCTGGTGCTGTGGTTAGGAGCGGATCTAACCAGCTCTGAATCAGTGACTCGTGTGCAGAGCCGGCGGCAGCTGCTGACGTCACACAGAAGGATCACATTACCAGATCTTCTCTGTGCTGTGTTAAGCCAGAGAATACTTTCAAATGATTTAGTTCCACTTGAACAGATTCATTCAGTTCAGTGACAAACCGTTTTCATATGAACTCATTTATCACGAGAGTTTGAAATTTCCAACCAGAGGAGCTACAAAAGACTCACCTAGCTGCCGTAGAGTTGGGCCAGGTGGGCCATCCGGGCAAAGGCTGTCAGGGTGGTGGGCTGGGAGTAGTGGTGGGGTGGGTGCTCGGCCGGCCGCTCGAAGGCGGGATGCTCGCCGGTGGGCCAGGAGTATTGGTGGGGTGGGTGCCTGTTCGGCCGCCTGGCGGCAGGCCGCTCGCCAGCGGGCCTCTCGCCGGCGGGCTGCCCGGCTGCGGGCCGGGAGTATTGGTGGGGTGGGTGGGGGGGTGCCTGTCCGGTCACATGGCGGTAGGCCGCTCGGAGGAGGGCCGCTCTGCGGCGGGCCGCTCTAGAAAGAGCACTGGTGGGGGGATTCAGGGGCGGGAAATTAGTGAGGGAGTGGGATGCGGGGGTACCAGTTTCCATCTCACTTGATGGACATTCTGCAAGGAGAAAGGAAATTTAATAGCACGACAATTTAACCAATTCACAGTAATTGACAGTGTTTACTTAACATTTTTAATTTGTCCTTATGAGGATTATTTTTCACTGTAGTTTGGAGTTCGTGGTGCAAGCGATTTAGGCCCAGGATTCCATCAGGCAAAATATCAAAGTAAACAAGAGGTAGGAGACCTTTGTGTGTGGTCAAGTTTGCTTTGATGCAAGAACATACACAGGGTTATGCAAAGAATCAAAGTCACCGCACTCTCAGTGACTTTTTGTTCAAGTTGGCGACCCTGCAGTGTCTTCAGCAAGCACCACAGGGCCGTCGAAGTGAAGGGAAAAGCCGCCGAAGACTCTGCAAACCCGGCGAATGCACGCCAAAAAATCTGGATTAAACCCGAACACGGAGAAACCCGAGCAGCAGCCAATCAGATGCTGGAAAAACCCAACAGCAGACGAATGGAGTGAAAGAATAAAGTACGCTTGAATGTTTGAAAAGTGAAATGCTGTTTGCAAAGAAACTACTGAGCGAAAATGTCTGAAATTTACATGATCCAAGGAATGAGAATATAAAAGGGCGGTTACAGAATAAGCAAAAACATGCTGAAAATATCCATTGAGACTTTTTACTGCAGAATATTATAATCAACGGTTTATTAGATATTGAATTAAAATGGGAATATTTTTAACATTGAAGCCTATGGGATTCTCCTGAATAAATCTGCCGCATGAAGCCACCGAATGGCAGGGCAATCTGGCAACTTTTCACTGCTTGTTTTTGCTCTGAATAGACGAAGCTATGGGGATTCGTCAACATTTGGTGAACTGCCTGCTCAGGTTACCTTTCTTGGCCATTCGGCTATCCAGAGAGCAGGCAGTTCACCAAATGATGGCAAATTGCCTGCACATACGTTGCCTGTTCGAGGGCAGTGAATCCCCATAGCTTCATCTATTCAGAGCAAAAACCAGTAGTGAAAAGTTGCCAGATTGCCCTGCCATTCGGTGGCTTCATGCGGCAGATTTATTCAGGCGAATCCCATAGGCTTCAAGGTTAAATATATTCTGGTTTTAATTCATTATCTAATAAACGAATCATAATATTCTGCAGTAAAGGGTCCAGTTTTTTTTGGATATTTTAAGTATTTTTGGGGATTTAAAATGCCTTTATTCTTAACCTTTAATTTTTTCTGTAACAGCCATTTTTATGATCATTCCTTGGACCTCATGTAAATTTCAGACATTTTCTCAGTACTTCATTTGCAAACAGCGTTTCACTTTTTCAAACATTCATGCGAACTGTTTTTCTAATTTATTCACCTCGTTCGTCTGCTATGTCTGCTATGTCGGCTTTACGGTGGGTTTATCCAGATGTTTCTGCGGGTTTGGTGAGCATTCGGTGACTTTTCCCTGCATGTCGGCAGCCCTGTGGTGCTTGAATACACTGCAGGTTCACCGAAATCGGATTGAATTGAAGAGAACGAAAAGTCACCGAACGTGAATAACCCTGAATGTTTTATTGCTGCTTTTCCCACGGAGACAGCACAGAGTTACTGCAGCAGTATTATTCGCTTTATTATTGGAAAGTGACCAATACTGCAAGTTTACATATTGCCACATCATGTTCTGTTATTGAAAGGCCAGACTCCATGCTGGAATAAGTGACAGGGGGTCATGTAAGATATTGACAGACATGCAAACCAGTCCCATGTGAAAAGATACGTTGGACTGTAGGTACATGGACCTAGGAGGTGCACTCGGGAGGTGCAGGCTTTCCCCTGCCAGCTCCTAAGCTAAAGCCATCTTGCACCTACATTTCTAGGTGCAGGGTGCTGTCTGCAACACACACACAATCCCTGCTCACACAAATGGCATTTTTCTTTCTGTAACAGAGTATATATGGAATTTGCATGCAGTGGTTTCTTTTAAAACACCTTTTGATAGTTAGGTTCTTCTCTTACCTGAACGGTTTCTAGTCTGGTCTTCTCCAGAACTCGTTTCCATCCTCAAGTTAGAGTTGAGAATCTAAGAGGAGGGGGGGGGGGAGAGAAGAGAAATATTTTATTCTGGGTGTGAGCAAAATAAAAATATTGGGGGGGGCTGTTATTTTTTATTGCTTTACTTGTTTAGACTACCCTCTGGACAGACTTTGTTGCCAGCTCAGAATCCCTTATCACTATTTGCATTTCAATGTCCTATCCAAGAGTAACGCGTCGCCGCCATGCCGAGTGAGTAGCTGTGATGGGGAGCTCGCAGCTGACTAAGCTCACGTGAGCGATCTAGTGGCACCTTAATACTTGCTTTGATGGAGCCTTTAGGAGTGGATGCAGCTGGGAATAGGCAAAGGAAGGGAGATGTCAGTGATCCACCACACCACTCTCACACTGTCAGTGATTGATGGAGTGGGCTGCACATCTCTGCCGGAGGACCGCGACAGCATGCAAGCCGGTTCCTCCGAGTCATGTGTCCGGGTGGCAGGGGGAGGCAAACCCGGACACATGACTCCAAAACAGGATGAACTCACCACCCCGCGCCTCTCCAGATTTTTTCCTCTCGCGCATGCTGGTGTTTTTTTCCCGTCGCACATGCGCATTAGGTCATTTCACAGCGACGGACGCCAAACGTTTATATAATATATAGGGATGGGGGGCATGCACACAATATCCCTGCGCGCGCACATATCCCTGCGCGCGCACACAATATCCCTGCGCGCGCACAAATATCCCTGCGCGCGCACACAATATCCCTGCACGCGCACACAATATCCCTGAGCGCGCACACAATATCCCTGCGCAAATGGATGTATTTCACGGCATACATGATAGCGGTAATACGACGCGCATTTGTGTCTGTAATTTTGTACGGATCATCAGTAAAACCATAATTTGCGCATTTGGCGGTGCAGAAATGTCTGTGGGGGGGGTGTGGGAAGGTTAACTGTTATCCGATTCTGAACCAAATTAAAAGCAGGCCATGTGATCCTGTTTGAACATACAGCTTGTCTGGTGTCTCATTCAGCTACACCACCTACGCTACACTCAGCATCAGAAGGCACAGAGCGGCCCTCTGGAAATTCATAACGGCTCCAGAACAGAACCAGAAGCAGGCGGGTCAAGCTGCTCGAGGCACTGAGGACGGCGCACCCAGTAGCCGGGCTGACCGCAACGAGAGGGTGTCTGGAGAGTCAGGACAGACAGGAAGAGACGGCTTAGAAGAGGTGCAAACCTAGGACACTGAAAGCCTAATTAGTCCCATAATAAGGCGGCCTTATTTAGTTGAGTATGACCGGCACAAACTGCTCCTCCCGCTCCCTCTAGTGGCGGATACAGAGTAAAAGTCAAATATATGGTTTAAGTTGTATATTAAGGGTTAATGGGTAGGCTTCATCCCTCACAGTATAGATTTTATTTATGGCATTTTAGGGGTTAATGGGTAGGCTAAAGGCCACATTGTTCATTAATTTTATTGCGTTTCCCTGGGTTTATGGAAGTTACGATCTAAGGGTCTAATGATCTTTAGAGCCTCTGCTCTGTCACATTTCGGGAAATTTATTTCGCCGAAAATAAGGTGAATTCCCTATTCAGTGAATGGTCACTAATTTGCTAAATGTGGAGTCGCTGAAGCAGCTATCAGACATTCAGCGAAAGCCGCCAAATTCAAAATTTGCTGCAATTCAAGTATCCGGTTAGTACAACAAACACTACTCACTGCGCCACGGGATCTTTTTTATAGACTTATTTAGGGCCATATCAGCTGGTGTGAGCTAACTCTTGCATCGGCATGGTTTTGCATTAGAGCCAGGTTAATTGTTTGCCTCTGCTACAAACAGGAAAAAAAAAATCACTTAGCGCGTTGCTATTAGGGATTTGTAGCGCGAGCTTACTGTACTTTCCATGTCCTTTACTTAACACGGGGAGCGCTAGAGATCTCTAGCGCTTTTGCAGCTAGCACATCACTTGGTACCAGCGCTAATCGCAACATTTTACCTACTGCTCAACTCGTGCGAACTCCAAAGAAAAACCCAAAACAAGTCCTTGCCCAAAATTAGCAGGCAATGGAAAGGAATGCAGCACAGGTGTTCTCTTGGCCCCATACAGTAATGGATCTGGTCAGCAATGTCATTGCTGTTGCAGTAGGCTCCATTATAAATGTATCCTTTATCCATATATCCCAATTCTAATATATTGCCTAATTTTAAACATTTTATGCTGGGGGTTATTCATAGTATGAAAGCGGTTCATTAGGGTGACTGTGTGGACCATGTTTAAAGGGACACATGAGTAAGTCTTGCCCTGAAACATTTATATGCTGCAGCAGTTAAATTAGTGTCGCTCATCTGGCCTTCCTTTTGGATTAAATGCAGTGCAATGATTCTGCATGCTGTCGGGAGGCATTTTTCATGCAATGCCCATTAGCCTTAATATATGTGTGCATCAAAACCTAGATATGGCCACCGGAGGATTTTAATAATGCTGGGGTGAGAGGTTATTCACTGGATGTGTTCATATTCAAGCTTGTGAGGATGGGGGATAGGTGTGGCCCGGTACTCTGCACTGCAGTATCCTACGTGCCCCCCTAAATATCGTTCGAGTTGCCACTGATTACAGATTAGATCAAGAGACTCCAGCCACTGGGCAATAGAAAGTAGACATGTGCACAGCACAAAATTTTGTTTTGAACTAATGGATTAGTCCTAAAATACAATTTATTTAGTTGCTAAAGAAATTTGTTTTCAGTTCTTTAGTATGAAAACTAATTTCATTAATCCGAAAACCAGTGGATACAATTACTATTGTAGTGGCTCCTCAGGGCTGAGATCGCTGCTTGTTACAGTATCTCTCACTCTCAGCACAATGTGTCAGGCAAAGCTGTTACAGTAACTGACTGCTGCTCTTCGCAGCGCTCAGTTTCAATCAAACTAGTAAGAGGTTAGAACAATATTTCCTTGTTTTACTGAAATTGAGCACTGTTAGTCAGTACAATGTATCAGGCTCAGATGTTACAGTAACTGAGAGAATATAACAAGCAGCCGATCTCAGCGCTCACAGCCACTGGATTTAAAGGGCAAAAAAAAAAAAAAAACCTCTGTATAATAGAAGCATAGAGAAAAATGTCGCAGATAAGAACCTTTCGGCCCATCTAGTCGCCCAATTACATGGATACTTAACCTTGATTTATCTTTTTTTTTAGGATAGCCTTATGCCTATCCCATGCGTGCTTAAATTCAATTACTGTTTTGGCCTCTACCACTTCACTGGAAGGCTGTTCCATGTATCCACCTATGT
>RXON01004732.1:0-18586 GCA_009667805.1 Leptobrachium leishanense | reverse complement strand
GGTGTAACTAGAAACCTGAGGGCCCTGATGCAAGAATCCAAAAAGGGCTCCCCTCCCCCAAAAAATATCTCTATTTTTACTTTTTTTTTTCTGCAATATAAAAAAAGATAGTATTGCCCCCCAGCTCACATGGATATATTGCCCCAGCTCACATTGATATATTTGCCCCCAGCTCCCATGGATATATATACAGTATATTGCCAGGGGTCAAGTCCTACAAAAAGAAGTGAGGGAACTCAACTAGATTTGTCCCGCAATTAGCAATTATCCTGAACACACACTCAAAATCTGATATATTTATGTATAAACGTGGATATTAGCAAAAGCATATGCTATACCCTATATTTACTGTAACTTAGCAGCGAAAGATATGACAGAACACCTGTATAATGTATGGAACCAATGGGAACTCTGTTCTAGGGATGTGCGCTTCGGGTTTCGGAATTTTCACAAAATTTCCCGATTCGTGCATTCGGATTCAGCCGATTTTCCGAAAATTTTTGGATCCGAAAACGGCAGATCCGAACAAATTTCCAAGCCGAAACGAAAACTTTTCGGAATTTTAGAATGGACTAGAAATGTGTAAAATCGAAGTTCATTTTCGTTCCATTCTTGATTTTGGCTCCATTCCTGATTTCGGTTCCATTTCAGTATTTTCGGACATCGTATTTTTCGGTTATAACACTGATTCTGTAATTTTGTATCATTCCCATCTCAATGTATCCTTCTTGTAAAACCAGAGAAATCTCAATGTATCCTTCTTGTAAAACATGAGAAATCTCAATGTATCCTTCTTGTAAAACATGAGAAATCTCAATGTATCCTTCTTGTAAAACTAGAGAAATCTCAATGTATCCTTCTTATAAAACATGAGAAATCGTATCGTATCGACAGAAATATCTGATCCGAAAAACCATTAGTTTACGTCAAAACGAATAGACACTTTGAAACGAGAACAGATGTTCAGAAAAACACGAAAATTTCCGAAATCACGAAAAAAAAGTCGATACGAAAAACGAACCGAAACGAACCGAAGCGAAATGGAAATCGGCCAAAACGAGCCGAACTGAAAATTTAGAAAATCCGAACGAACCGAACTGAACTGAAAAAAAAATCCTGAGATCCTGAGATCTTTAACCCATGGGTGCACACAGCAGGCAGGGACCCTTCACTCCTACCTTTGAATCTCTTACCCTGTGACCTCAATATATTTATATATACATACTTTAATCATGTTTTTTGATACAATTTGGTCAGCTTTTGTGGTATGCCTATTTAGGCTACTTGAGTTAAAGATCTCAGGATATCCCTGCCCCTGGTCTCTTGTATGTCCTCCAATGTGCAGGTCCATGGTTTAATATGGCCATCCAACTCTTAACAACGTTCTAACCGATTGGTACAGTACCTTGAAGTGATCCTCGAAGGTCACTCATTGTATTGATATATTAATATATACATATATATCTGCTGTTGGACATACCAATCTTGTATTGGTGAATTGGTTTTATGATGTCTAGTTTTGTGAGCACTGTCTATCTATGTTTACATGTCATTACTCTTTTAATTTGTGTTTAATAAAAGTTAAATCTTAATTTGGTCTCTGGGAGACACTAGTATTCTGCTGTTCACATCAGAATAACTGTATTCTGTCAGGTTAAGAGATTCATTGCCCTTGCAGGACCTCAGCACTAGTTTTATTAAGCACCGAAAACCCATCCACAGGAAAGAGCTAGTCTATAGTTTTTCAATAGAATTAGAACTGTTTCAGATGTGCTCACGGATTCAGAGTTTATTCCTCTCACGCAGCTCCACCAGATCCCCAGCAAACACGAGACTCGTCATCATCAGTAGTTTCAGATTTTCAGCAGCCGACCTCACGTTCTCTGGAGATAGGAGTCACCTGATGGGGCAGGCAGATGGGGGTCCTCAGAGCCTGTCAGGGTCACGCTGTTTGAACTCACGCAGAGTTCACACGTGATACGCTCTTTGCCGGACCGGCAGCCGGGCACAAAGAGGACATCAATCACACTGAGAGGTGCTTGTCGGCTTAATGAGACTACATTTCTGCTGAGTTCCTGCTGTGCAAAAAGTGCAGGAACGGAGTTCCCACGTGTTCCTGCAGCAATCGAGCCCTGTTTTTTGCCCCTAGCTCACATGTATATATTGCCCCAGCTCACATGGATATATATTGCCCCAGCTCACATGGATATATATTGCCCCAGCTCACATGTATATAATGCCCCCAGCTCACATGGATATTTTTTTCCCAGCTCACATGGATATATATTGCCCCAGCTCACATGGATATATATTGCCCCAGCTCACATGGATATATATTGCCCCAGCTCACATGGATATTTTTTTCCCAGCTCACATGGATATATATTGCCCCAGCTCACATGGATATATTGCCCACAGCTCACATGGATATATTGCCCCAGCACACATGGATATATTGCCCCCAGCACACATGGATATATTTCCCCAGCTCACATGGATATATTTTCCCAGCTCACATGGATATATTTTCCCAGCTCACATGGATATATTGCCCCCAGCTCACATGGATATATTTGCCCCCAGCTCACATGGATATATATATTGCCCCCAGCTCACATGGATATATTGCCTCCAGCTCACATGGATATATTGCCCCAGCTCACATGGATATATTTCCCCAGCTCACATGGATATATTTCCCCAGCTCACATGGATATATTGCCCCGAGCTCCCATGGATATATTTGCCCCCAGCTCAAAGGGTATATTTGCCCCAGCTCACATGTATGTATTTGCCCCAGCTCATAAGGTGTATTTGCCACAGCTCACATGATTATATTGCTCCAGCTCACATGGGTATATTTGCCCCAGCTCAAAGGGTATATTTGCTGCCAGCACACATGTATGTATTTTCCCCCAGCTCACATGGGTATATTTGCCCCAGATCACATGGGTATATTTGCCCCCAGCTCACATGGGTGTATTTGCCCCAGCTCACATGGGTATATTTGCCCCAGCTCACATGGGTATATTTGCCCCAGCTCACGTGGATATATTTTCCCCCAGCTCACATGGGTATATTTGCCCCAGCTCGCATGGGTGTATTTGCCCCAGCTCACCTGGGTATATTTGCCCCAGCTCACATGGATATATTTGCCCCAGCTCACATGGGTATATTTGTCCCCAGCTCACAAGGGTGTATTTGCCCCCAGCTCACATGGGTGTATTTGCCCCAGCTCACGTGGATATATTTTCCCCCAGCTCACATGGGTATATTTGCCCCAGCTCACATGGGTATATTTGCCCCAGATCACATGGGTATATTTGCCCCCAGCTCACATGGGTGTATTTGCCCCAGCTCACATGGGTATATTTGCCCCAGCTCACATGGGTATATTTGCCCCAGCTCACATGGGTATATTTGCCCCAGCTCACATGGGTATATTTGCCCCCAGCTCACATGGGTGTATTTGCCCCAGCTCATGTGGATATATTTTCCCCCAGCTCACATGGGTATATTTGCCCCAGCTCACATGGGTGTATTTGCCCCAGCTCACATGGGTATATCTGCCCCAGCTCACATGGGTATATCTGCCCCAGCTCACATGGGTATATTTGCCCCAGCTCACCTGGGTATATTTGCCCCAGCTCACATGGGTATATTTGCCCCCAGCTCACATGGGTGTATTTGCCCCCGGCTCACGTGGATATATTTTTCCCCAGCTCACATGGGTATATTTGCCCCCAGCTCAAATGGGTGTATTTGCCCCAGCTCACATAGGTATATTTGCCCCCAGCTCACATGGGTGTATTTGCCCCAGCTCACATGTATGTATTTGCCCCAGCTCTCACCTCTGCTGGCCCCAGGCTACACCGGCATTCTTCTCCTAATCTCTATGAGGAGGCGAGCGGCTGCTGACATGCAGCTTGGCCACTCGCCGGGAACCACCTGACCAGCGCAGCCGCGTTCTCGCGCTGGTCAGGTGGTTCCAACTTCCGGCCAAGCTGCATGTCGGCAGTATTGCTCCCAGATTCCGATGCTGATTGACAGAATCTGCAGGTGAATCGAAGAGCTGTCTGCGGCTGCCTGGGCCCCCTCTAGTGGCGGAATGCCAGGGCCCGGTCACAAGTGCGACCGCTGCGACCCTGGTAGTTCCGCCACTGGCTGGGGCAATATATTAAATGTGAGCTGGGGCAATATGTAAAATGTGAGATGGGGCAATATATGTATATGAGCTGGGGCAATATATGAAATGTGAGCTGGGGCAATATATTAAAAAGTATATGTACTTTCATTCAGTCTTAAAAAAGTGGTATCCGTGCATCCCTAAATAGTGCACTAGTTGAAGTGTTAATAGGAGGAGTAATGTAAAATGGGGGAAAGTGAAGATACTCCTCCAATTGCAAAAGCTACGGCAGCTGTTGAGAAAGCGTTGAATTCGGTTTTTTTTTACTTTATCTACCAGATTTTGCAATTCTCTTTACATTTCAGCACAATTACCATTTTAGTAAATAGATCCCTTACAGTATTCATTAATCACAGTTGATGGTCAGGTTCTTAATAAAAGACTTATTATAATTAGTTCAGACAGTCGTGTGAAGTGTTTTTCTAAAATATGTAATTAGTATTCAGGTCTAATTGCAGGGTTGGCAATTTGAGACACATAAATTGGTTCAGCGATCCAGTTTGGGCACTCGGGCTCAAAAAGGTTCGCCATCCCTGGTCTAGTAAATGAAGCAAATTGTGTATATACAGTATATAGAATCGGGAATTCAGATACTGAGATACACTGGCTAATTATAAATCAAGTAAGTTGGCAATGTAAACTAGCACAATTGTAAGGAGTAATGACTTCACATCAATACATATACATATCGTTAGTCAGATGTAGACTTGTGCACCGATTTGTTTTCGGTTCGATTTCAGAAATATTCGTGTTTTTCGGAACGTCTGTTCTCCTCGTTTGAAAGTGTCTATTCGTTTTGACGTAAACTAATGGTTTTTCGGATCCGATATTTCTGTCGATACGATAATTCTGTCGATACGATAATTCTGCCATTGAGATTTCTCATGTTTTACAAGAAGGATACATTGAGATTTCTCTGGTTTCCCGGGAAGGATACATTGAGATTTCTCTGGTTTCCCGGGAAGGATACATTGAGATTTCTCTGGTTTCCCGGGAAGGATACATTGAGATTTCTCTGGTTTTCCAGGAAGGATACATTGAGATTTTTCTGGTTTTACAAGAAGGATACATTGAGATTTCTCTGGTTTCCCGGGAAGGTTACATTGAGATTTCTCTGGTTTCCCGGGAAGGATACATTGAGATTTCTCTGGTTTCCCGGGAAGGATACATTGAGATTTCTCTGGTTTTCCAGGAAGGATACATTGAGATTTCTCTGGTTATACAAGAAGGATACATTGAGATTTCTCATGTTTTACTTGCAGGATACATTTAGACTTCTCTGGTTTCCTCTATGATTGTGAGTTAACCCTGTCTATACTGTACCTATTGTACAGCGCTGTGGAATATGCTGGCGCTTTATAAATAAATAATAATAACAATAATTTCCCAGGAAGGATACATTGAGATTTCTCTGGTTTCCCGGGAAGGATACATTGAGATTTCTATGGTTTTCCAGGAAGGATACATTGAGATTTCTCATGTTTTACAAGCAGGATACATTGAGATTTCTCTGGTTTCCCAGGAAGGATACATTGAGATTTCTATTGGTTTACAAGAAGGATATATTGAGATTTCTCATGTTTTACAAGCAGGATACATTGAGATTTCTCTGTTTCCCGGGAAGGTTACATTGAGATTTCTCTGGTTTCCGGGAAGGATACATTGAGATTTCTCTGGTTTCCCGGGAAGGATACATTGAGATTTCTCTGGTTTTCCAGGAAGGATACATTGAGATTTCTCTGGTTATACAAGAAGGATACATTGAGATTTCTCATGTTTTACTTGCAGGATACATTTAGACTTCTCTGGTTTCCTCTATGATTGTGAGTTAACCCTGTCTATACTGTACCTATTGTACAGCGCTGTGGAATATGCTGGCGCTTTATAAATAAATAATAATAACAATAATTTCCCAGGAAGGATACATTGAGATTTCTCTGGTTTCCCGGGAAGGATACATTGAGATTTCTATGGTTTTCCAGGAAGGATACATTGAGATTTCTCATGTTTTACAAGAAGGATACATTGAGATTTCTCTGGTTTCCCAGGAAGGATACATTGAGATTTCTATTGGTTTACAAGAAGGATATATTGAGATTTCTCATGTTTTACAAGCAGGATACATTGAGATTTCTCTGGTTTCCCAGGAAGGATACATTGAGATTTCTCTGGTTATACAAGAAGGATACATTGAGATTTCTCTGGTTTCCCGGGAAGGATACATTGAAATTTCTCTGGTTTCCTGGGAAGGATACATTGAGATTTCTCATGTTTTACAAGAAGGATACATTGAGATTTCTCTGGTTTCCCATGAAGGATACATTGAGATTTCTCATGTTTTACAAGAAGGATACATTGAGATATCTCTGGTTTCCCGGGAAGGATACATTGAGATTTCTCATGTTTTCCAGGAAGGATACATTGAGATTTCTATGGGTTTACAAGAAGGATACATTGAGATTTCTCTGGTTTCCCAGGAAGGATACATTGAGATTTCTCTGGTTTTACAAGAAGGATACATTGAGATTTCTCTGGTTTTCAGGGAAGGATACATTGAGATTTCTCTGGTTTTACAAGAAGGATACATTGAGATTTCTTATGTTTTACAAGAAGGATACATTGAGATTTCTCATGTTTTACAAGAAGGATACATTGAGATTTCTCTGGTTTTCCAGGAAGGATACATTGAGATGGGAATGATACAAAATTACAGAATCAGCGATCTAACCGAAAAATACGTTGTCCGAAATTACTGAAATGAAACCGAAATCAGGAATGGAGCCGAAATCACGAATGGAACGAAAATGATTTTCGATTTTACACATTTCTAGTCCATTCGAAAATTCCGAAAAGTTTTAGTTTCGGTTCGGAAACTTGTTCGGATCTGCCTTTTTCGGATCTGAAAATTTTCGGAAAATCGACCGAATCCGAATGCACTAATCGGCAAATTTCGTGAAAATTACAAAATTCCGAAACCCGAAACGCACATCCCTAGTCAGATGTGATCCTCGAAAGGTGGCTTGTCCTATCTTCACCCACTGCATACAGTCAGTTCCGGTACACTGCAACAGATGTGCATTATTTAAATGGGAAGGTTTTGTGTGCATTGGTATTGCTATAGTTTTTCAGGATATGAGAGGTGATTCTATTTTGAAGGAACTATAACTAACATCAAGAGAGTCTAGGTGGATAGTTACATTAGCAATCCTCAAAGGCAAAGGTTTGTACATAGATCTGGATTTAAAGAATTGACTCTGTAACATGAGTCTGAAACAAAGAGTATAGGAGGATTCATATAAATAGTGGATATTATTCCCCATGGATTTCAGTGTACATTTTTATATACATATTTTATGTACTTTTTATATAATTTTATATATGTTCCCTATTTATATAGCATTTATTATTCAAATATGGAGCGTTGAGCTATCCTATGGTATGGAGGATATACTGTATGTATGTATTTAATATACAGTCAGGTCCAGAAATATTGGGACATCAACACAATTCTAACATCTTTGGCTCTATACACCACCACAATGGAGTTGGAATGAAACAAACACAATGTGCTTTAACTGCAGACTGTCAGCTTTAATTTGAGGGTATGTACATCCAACTCAGGTTAGCGGTGTAGGACTTACAGCAGTTTGCAGATGTGCCTCCCACTTGTTAAGGGACCAAAAGTAATGGGACAGAGTAATAATCATAAATCAAACTTTCCCTACTTAATACTTGGTTGCAAATCCTTTGCAGTCAATCACAGCCTGAAGCCTGGAACGCATAGACATCACCAGACGCTGGGTTTCATCCCTGGTGATGCTGTGCCAGGCCTCTACTGCAACTGTCTTCAGTTCCTGCTTGTTCTTGGGGCATTTTCCCTTCAGTTTTGTCTTCAGCAAGTGAAATGCATGCTCAATGGGATTCAGGTCAGGTGATTGACTTGGCCATTGCATAACATTCCACTTCTGTCCCTTCAAAAACTCTTTGGTTGCTTTTGCAGTATGCTTTGGGTCATTGTCCAACTGCACTGTGAAGCACCGTCCAATGAGTTCTGCAGCATTTGGCTGAATGTGAGCAGATAATATTGCCCGAAACACTTCAGAATTCATCCTGCTGCTTTTGTCAGCAGTCACATCATCAATAAATACAAGAGAACCAGTTCCATTGGCAGCCATACATGCCCACGCCATGACACTACCGCCACCATGCTTCACTGATGAGGTGGTATGCTTAGGATCATGAGCAGTTCCTTTCCTTCTCCATACTCTTCTCTTCCCATCACTCTGGTGCAAGTTGATCTTGGTCTCATCTGTCCATAGGATCTTGTTCCAGAACTGTGAAGGCTTTGTTAGGTGTTGTTTGGCGAACTCTAATCTGGCCTTCCTGTTTTTGAGGCTCACCAATGGTTTACATCTTGTGGTGAACCCTCTGTACTTACTCTGGTGAAGTCTTCTCTTGATTGTTGACTTTGACACACATACACCTACCTCCTGGAGAGTGTTCTTGATCTGGCCAACTGTTGTGAAGGGTGTTTTCTTCACCAGGAAAAGAATTCTTCATTCATCCACCACAGTTGTTTTCTTTTGGTGTTGTTGAGCTCACCGGTGCGTTCCTTCTTTTTGAGAATGTTCCAAACAGTTCTTTTGGCCACGCCTAATGTTCTTGCTATCTCTCTGATGGGTTTGGTTTGTTTCTTCAGCCTAATCATGGCTTGCTTCACTGATAGTGAAGGCTCTTTGGATCTCATGTTTAGAGTTAACAGCAACCGATTCCAAATGCAAATAGCACACTTGAAATGAACTCTGGGCTTTTTATCTGCAAATTGTAATTGGGGTAATGAGGGAATATCACACACCTGGCCATGGAACAGCTGAGAAGCCAATTGTCCCATTACTTTTGGTCCCTTAACAAGTGGAGGCACATCTGCAAACTGCTGTAAGTCCTACACCGTTCACCTGAGTTGGATGTACATACCCTCAAATTAAAGCTGACAGTCTGCAGTTAAAGCACATTGTGTTTGTTTCATTCCAACTCCATTGTGGTGGTGTATAGAGCCAAGGATGTTAGAATTGGGTCGATGTCCCAATATTTCTGGACCTGACTGTATTTTACTGTTTTGTATTTTGATTATTCTGTGCATCATTGTACATTGGAGTATTATAGATTTTTAGCTTTCTGTTTATAGATCGATTTTATAATGCCTTCTAAAATATGGGTCTGTGCAATAAAATATAAAATTTTAATATCCTCAATCTTAATTGTTGGGGTTATAGGGATCAAAGATTAGGTACAGGGTTTAGGCACTTTTAAAGAGGAGCGAGGGAATGCATTTGTGATGATCCAGAGCTATGAATTCCTAATAAATGTATTTGCCTTGATGTTCGTCGGAGCGGCGATCCCAGTATAAGGAAATGAGGATCACTAATGGACTACAAATATGGCAGTCCTTCACACAATGAACTGCAAACATTGTGGCGGCACCCGGAAGTGACAACACACAGACAAGAAATGGCCGCAGGAGTGATGGGAGAGACCAGCGAAGGAAGTACATCACTCTAATGCGACACAGGATGGCCCCAGGAAATGCGAGAACTTCGGACAGTGATTGAAGTCAGCTGAACTGTATCATTAGATCATTATGGTATTTAGAAAAGGGTATAAATACAATAAGAAAACGTGGACTGGTATATGGACATTTCCTTTGAAAAAGTCGCGAGTCAGTGACAAAACGTGTCAGAATTTATATGTCCCTTTGAATATTTATTTTTATTCAGATAAAGTGTGCTGTTTTTACTGATACTTCAGCATTTCTTTATTAATTTACTAATTCACCACCATGGTCGGCTGCCTCTGATCCTGCGGTTCCTTCAGAGCATGTGGTTGGTTTCAGTGATTTTCAGCTCCTCCGGATGGCTGAGCACCATATTTGATATGCCTTTTTATATGTGTACTCCTGTCAGCATTTAAGGTATAGGAGGAGTTTTTATAACATTGCATATGTATTGTACGGCTGTGTTTTCTGTATATCTTTTATAGAGCGATCCTCACAATCATTACATTATATAAGGTAGTAATGAGGCTACAGCCTCATTGTTGAAAAATAGATGACATGCCGATATTGCTCATCCAAATTCAGTGAGTTAGAGACAATCCTCTTAACTCAAATGAATGGGCTTGTAGGTAGGGATTTCTCTGAAAGTGTTACTCAGATTACTTCCTAAAGAAATTGGTCTGTACCAACGTCTGAATTGGGATGACTAGGAAGGCAATAGCTTCTTTATTTGAAG
The DNA here is from genome assembly GCA_009667805.1 of Leptobrachium leishanense. Taxonomy (NCBI): domain Eukaryota; kingdom Metazoa; phylum Chordata; class Amphibia; order Anura; family Megophryidae; genus Leptobrachium; species Leptobrachium leishanense. The sequence continues at coordinate 8,113 of RXON01004732.1, read as the reverse complement.
GTTATGGTCAGAATGTCTTAGAACTATCAGGGTGGCACCCGGCCTGAGCCAAGTTGGGTCCCAATATGAAGTATTCTGGAGCCCCAGGGTCATATGCGAGAAGTGAATGTCACATGCCTGATATGGTTGAAGTCAGACAGCTTTAACTCATCCCCTTTTGGAAGCACATGTAACGTTGGGGGCTTCCAGCCTTTCCGGTGTGCTTGACGGCAGCATGTCTGATGCTGCTCGCTCACCAATGCCCGGTTTAAATTGAAACAGGCAGGGAGGTGGCTGCATGAGGCGTGGCTTGAGAGGGGGGCGCGGTCTGGTGAAGGTCTTTTAAAAACCAACAGTTCCTTCTAAGCATTGCCAGATCGTGGTTATCCATACCTGAGCTCCGTGTACCTGAATTCTCTCGTGATTTAACCTGTTATTGACCTCTGCTTGTTTTCTGACTATTCTGCCTTCCGTTGCCCTAGACTATTTCCTTGTACTACGCTTCTGCACTGATATCGACCCGACTATTCCATTTGACTATTCTATACTCTGTATTCCTGATTCTGGCTCATCTGACTACCCCCGTCTTGCTGACCTGGTTTTGTATTATGACATTGTCTTTGATTAACTCTTTCTGTCTAGCTAGTATACATATACCTGGCCTATTTTTAAGGACCAGACAGTTAGGGATTCCTTTACGGCTACCCAGTTGGTAGTTTTTGGCTCTGTGGAGTGTTGGGCTTTAAGGACTGCGTGGTGGAATCCGGGAACCGTGACATTACGATCTGGCCAAATGGATCCTGCAGACTTAACACAGCATTTGAGTAATTTTGTATCCAGACAGGACGAGCAGGACCATAGGATGCAGGGGCTGACTGGCAACTTGTGGCCTAGGGGGCAAGTACAACTTAGAGGCCCATAGTGCCTGTGGGACGCACGCAGTAACAGCTGACCACGTTATCGCGTATGCTGCACGCAGCTGTGACCACCTCCCATTCTTCAACATGGCTCTCGGATTCTTATGAGATTCTCCCGTGGCAGCAAGGCCAAGAGCCCCCCAGGTTTACTACTTTTTTGTCATACACACTGCACATTACTGTGAGTTGTATTGCTGTGGAGCTCTGTGATACGCTCACACAAACTGCACATTGCTGAGTTTTATTTCTGAGCAGCTCTGTGATACTCTCATACACACTGCACATTACTGTGAGTTTTATTACTGTGGATTCTTTGATACGCTCATACAAACTGCACATTACCGAGTTTTATTTTTTGGGAGCTCTGCGATACAGTAATGTCCAGTGTGTATAACAGCTGTACAGCAACAAAACTCTGTAATGTGCCATGTGTATGAGTGTATCATGGAGATGCACAGTAATAAAACTCACACACTACACATTACTGTGAGTTTTATTGCTGTGCAGCTTAGTGATACGCTCATACATCATGAGCAGACTGACTACAGCTGTAAAGAACTGACGGACTACAGATTTTTTTTCTTACAGAGCTGACATTGATAAGCATTTTTGTGACTAATATATGTATTAAGGGGACCAGGTGTATAGAATTGTATAGCAGTATAGATCACTGTATGCTTATTAGGCAGATTAGTTCAGTTTTCATGTACATTTTTGTTGATCTGTGGCACATTTATTTTGGGACTTTTTTTTCTGGCCCCACAGAGTCTGCTTCTCTCTTACCTGCAGTGATTGCTCTGCAGAAGATTTATGTTGTGGAGGCAGGAGGTTGCTTTTGGCACTTTTGAACCCACGAGGCAGCCGGGAACTGTGTGTCCGGGTGAGGACCTGCCAGGCTGCAGCTGGTTATCAGCTCAGAGGTGTCTGGCTTGGTCCTTGCAGACAGCGGGATTCCCACCACGCTGACCAGCTGCAGGATCACTGCATGGGCGAACGCACGGTGACCCCATCTCTCCAGCCGACAGGCCATAGATCTTTTAGCAAACAATCGGAGGAGAGGGCTACAGCGGTGCGTGCATCACGTGTCTTCAGGCCCTGCAGCTTTAAAAAAACGGCCTCCCGATGCGTGGCAGATTCCAGGATTTGGAATGTGCCAAAATTTATTTGACAGGCAGTGAAGGTATGGGGGGGGGAGTTTAGGGGTGTGTGGCTGGGCTGGCTTCACCGCTGTGCAATGACCCTCCTCCACACAGTCTGGATGTAAGCGCACACAGGCACTGGCAGGCTGGATGGATGGCGTCCGCAGGCTGAGGTTCCCAACGTCTCTGTCGACCGTGCCCTCTTCAGCGTGTGCACAGCACGCTTAGCATCACGTGGATGAGGCTGAGGAGGCACCACGTGGGGGGCCGGCACTAACGCTGCTGAGCGGCCGGCAGTTAAAAATAAAACAATTGGAGGCTCAGAACGGTCCATTGAGGCGCATTGCAGCTGCAGCATTTGCGGTGGGCCGGCGGCCCGGGGGACATTCGCCACCCTGCCCCCCGGCCCAGTCCGCCCCTGATAGGATGGATCAGTTTGCTCTCGCCTTACAAACTATCCTGACTCGTACGGCTCACCTGGAACCAACTGGGTTTGCACCTCCGCCTGTTATACCTGTGTCCCCTGTTGTTCAGACATCCCAGGTACACATGACCACTTCTATGAGGTTTGACGGTACTCCCTCAGAGTGCCGGGGATTTTTGGTCCAGGTGGATATTCATTTTAAATTAAATCCACAAATGTTTAAAATGTTTATCACTGACATAGCCAAAGTGGGGTTCATTATTAACCATCTGTCTGGCAGAGCGCTGACATGGGCGAATCCTTTATGGGAGGCAGAGAAGCCTATCGTACTGAACTATAAAGAATTCATAGCCGAGTTAAACCGTACGTTTAATCCTACCAGAGAGGCCAAGGTAGCTGGCAAATCCTTATTCCGCATACGTCAAGGGAACAGGACTGTGTCTGATTATGCTATAGAATTTAAAACTTTGGTTTCTGACGTGAACTGGACTAATGAGGCTCTGGTTCTGGCTTTTATGGAGAGGTTATCGGAGTCATTGATGCATGAGTTGGCCCCTTGTAAATTACCTGAGGTGTTGAGTGAATTTATAGATTATTGTATAGATCTGGATGACCAGATGAGGGACAGAAGAACTCCAAGAGAGAAACCTAAGAGACCATTACCAAGGTTGGCCCCTGTATTTCAGGCACCACCAAGAGAGTTTTCCCCTCCCTCTGAGCCTATGCAACTAGGCCATACTAGGCTTACAGAGGAAGAGAGAACAAGGCGTCTTCGTGAGGGATCGTGCCTGTATTGTGGTTTAAAAGGACATTTACGACTTCAATGTCCCACTCGCCCTAGAATGCATGATAAGTCGGAAAACTACCGCACCTAAGGCAGCTGAGGAGGCAGGCCTTGGGTGTGACATTCATGTCTCCTGTCAAAGATACTAGACTCTTCTTACCAGTATCCATAGCTTGGGAGACCAAGACCACGCATACTACCGCTTTTGTTGACTCTGGGGCTGCTGGTAATTTCATTGATGTTGAATACGCTTCCTCCATTTCTCTCCCTCTGGTTGTAAGAGAGACACCCTTGGCCGTCGAAGCCATAGACGGTAGGCCGTTATCCTGCCCCAGAATTACTCACGATACTGTTACAGTGGTTCTTACCACTAATCTCTTGCATACCAAAGAGATCATATTTCAGGTTATCCGTTCACCTTCCAATCCTGTTGTGCTTGGTTTCCCTTGGTTGGTGGAACATAATCCTGTTATTGATTGGGCTAAGGGAGAGATACGGTCTTGGAGTCCTGCTTGTTTTGGGACTTGTTTAATACCCATTCAGCATATTGGTGCCCTGAATACACCTACAGCTCCTCATTGTCTACAGAGGTTCCTGACTGGTATGCCGACCTCAGGGCTGTATTCGATAAAAGAGAGGCAGAGAAACTACCTCCACATAGACTGTATGATTGTGCCATAGATATTCATCCAGGTACCATGCCTCTTCGAGGCAAAGTATATCCTTTATCCATAAAAGAGAACCAAATCATGGATGAGTACATAAAAGGAGAATTTGGAGAGAGGTCTTATCAGACGTTCCTCTTCTCCAGCGGGGGCTGGGTTCTTTTTTGTATCTAAAAAAGTGGGAGATTTACTCCCGTGTATCGATTATAGGGGGCTTAACAAGATCACCATCAAGAATGTGTACCCTATCCCTCTTATATCAGAACTGTTCAACAGGTTAAGGGGATCAGCAGTATACACAAAACTCGATTTGAGAGGGGCTTACAACCTGATACGTATAAAAGATGGGCATGAGTGGAAAACAGCATTTAACACCAGGAGTGGGCATTATGAATATCTGGTCAAGCCGTTCGGTCTCTGCAATGCTCCAGCTGTATTCCAAGATTTCATTAATGATGTGTTCAGAGATTTTTTGCAATCCTTTGTTATCGTATACTTAGACGATATACTGGTTTACTCTACCGATCTGAAAACCCACCATGAACATGTCAGACAGGTATTAGCAAAATTACTAGACAATGGTCTTTATTGCAAACTGGAGAAGTGTTTATTTGACATTACTACTGTAAAATTTCTTGGGTACATTATCACTCCAGAAGGTTTTGAGATGGATCCTTCCAAACTCACGGCCATCTCAGAATGGCCTCTCTCTCAAGGCCTCAAAGCCATACAGAGGTTTCTCGGGTTTTCCAACTATTATAGGAGATTTACCAAGAATTATTCTGCTGTAGCTTCTCCTATCGTTAAAATGACACGTAAAGGTCTGAAGAACCAGGTCTGGTCTTCACAATCCAAACAGGCATTCAAAGCTCTCAAACAGGCTTTCACTTCCGCTCCTGTGTTACGGCATCCTGATCCCAGAATTCCATTTGTTCTTGAGGTTGATGCTTCCAAGATAGGCATTGGGGCTGTCCTATCTCAAAGAGAGTCTCCAGGGAAGCCTCTACATCCTTGTGGGTTCTTTTCAAGAAAATTATCACAAGCAGAACGCAATTATGATATCGGTAACAGAGAATTGCTTGCTATTGTGTCTGCCCTGTCAGAGTGGAGACATTTGTTGGAAGGTACTCTTGACCCTTTGTTGATAATCACTGATCATAAGAACCTTACGTACATCGGGGATGCTAAACATCTGAACTCGAGACAGGCCAGGTGGTCATTACTACTGTCTCGGTTTAATTTTGTGTTGAATTACAGACCAGGTGACTGCAATGTAAAGGCTGATGCCTTATCTCGTCAATATGACCCGTATGAATCAAATACACAAGACCACAATCCTATAGTTCCTCCTGAAGTATTGTGGCTTCCACAGTCTTGTCTGTTTCCTCGCCTTTTCTGGAACGCCTCCACGCAGTTCAAATGGGGGCTCCACCTAACAAGCCTCCAGATATGTTGTTTGTGCCTGAAAAGGAAAGACAAGAATTACTCATAATGTTTCATGATTCAAAACCAGCAGGTCATCCTGGTATTACTAAGACTCTTACCAGTATCTCCAGACAGTTCTGGTTGCCCACCATGCGACAGGACGTACATCTGTTTGTTTTGGCTTGTCAAGTCTGTGCCAGAAGAAAAACCAGTAAAACCTTGCCTGTCGGTCTATTGCAGCCTTTACCCATTCCTAATAGGCCTTGGTCTCATCTATCCATGGATTTTATAGTGGACTTGCCAAAGTCCAAGGGTCATACTGTGGTTCTGACAGTTGTAGACCACTTCTCCAAAATGGCTCATTTTATTCCTTTACCTAAGCTTCCTACAGCTAAAGAACTGGCGGTCGTCTTTGCTAGAGAGATTGTACGAATACATGGGGTTCCGTCTGAAATAGTCTCTGACAGAGGAACTCAGTTCGTCTCTCGTTTCTGGAGGGATTTCTGTGTGGAGATGGGGGTGCGATTGGCCTTCTCTTCAGCATATCATCCACAAACCAATGGGTCAGCAGAGAGGGCAAATCAGGGTCTCGAGCAGTACATATGTTGCTTTACCACACAACAACAAGACAATTGGTCGGAGTTGTTGTCCTGGGCTGAGTATGCACGTAATAACGCTGTTAACGAGACCACTGGCCACTCTCTTTTTTCTGCTATCTATGTCTTTTTCCCTCCAACTCTACCGCTTCAGTTTGCTGAACAGGCCATCCCAGCTCTCAATGAACATCTCACACAACTACAGGATATTTGAAGACAGATTCGCAAAAACATGGAGCGCAATGTTGCTGTCCAGAAACGCAAGGCTGACAGGCATTTTTTTATACTTTTTAAAAAAAAAAAATTTTTAGAACTCGAACCGAACACACCAAAAGTTCGGGTTACAAGCTCCTTCCTACAATGTGGGGGATAGAGTTTGGTTGTCCACTAGGAATGTGAAGTTGTGGGTGTCTTCTATTAAAATGGCACCTCGGTTTATCGGTGCATACAAGATCATTCGCCGAGTTAACCCTGTGGCTTATGCTCTTGCCCTTCCTAGACATCTTCGCTTACACAACGTCTTTCACACCTCCCTACTGAAGCCTTTGTTGTGTAACAGGTACACGCGGGTCATTCCTCCTCCTCCACCTGTTCAGGGTGATGGAGAGACGGAGTATGAGGTTAGGAAAGTTCTGGATTCTAGGCTGTTCAGGGGTGCTCTGCAGTACCTGGTCGATTGGGTGGGTTATGGTCCGGAGGACCGGTCCTGGATTCCGGCTTCCAACATGTCTGCCTCTAGGTTGGTCAGGGCGTTCTGTGCCTCGCACCCCGATCGCCCTGGTGGTCGTCCTGCCACTTGTCCTGTTGGTCGTCCGGTGGCCTCCCGTGGAGAGGGAGGTACTGTAACGTTGGGGGCTTCCAGCCTTTCCGGTGTGCTTGACGGCAGCATGTCTGATGCTGCTTGCTCACCAATGCACGGTTTAAATTGAAACAGGCAGGGAGGTGGCTGCATGAGGCGCGGCTTGAGAGGGGGGCGTGGTCTGGTGAAGGTCTTTTAAAAACCAACAGTTCCTTCTAAGCATTGCCAGATCGTGGTTATCCATACCTGAGCTCCTTGTACCTGAATTCTCTCGTGATTTAACCTGTTATTGACCTCTGCTTGTTTTCTGACTGTTCTGCCTTCCGTTGCCCTAGACTATTTCCTTGTACTACGCTTCTGCACTGATATCGACCCGGCTATTCCATTTGACTATACTATACTCTGTATTCCTGATTCTGGGTCGTCTGACTACCCCCATGTTGCTGACCTGGTTTTGTATTACGACATTGTCTTTGATTAACTCTTTCTGTCTAGCTAGTATACATATACCTGGCCAATTTTTAAGGACCAGACAGTTAGGGATTGATTTACGGCTACCCTGTTGGTAGTTTTTGGCTCTGTGGAGTGTTGGGCTTAAGGACTGCGTGGTGGGATCCGGGAACCGTGACAGCACAAAGTATTTGTATTTTCTTCCCTTTTGGGAAAGTAACATCAAATAAAAGGTGGTTTAATAGACAGAGAGGGCTTCTCAGGTGTACCATGGTATGGGAGGACGTGGATAAGAGAGGGCTACTCTTTGTGGCTCCGGCATGTGGGGGGGGACGGTAAAAATGGGATGCACTCATCCGGTCAGACAGATGTTTGCCCAAACTGCCTCTGAGGTAAAACTGGCTGCTTGTAGAAGGGGAAAATGGGGCTGGACTATGCGAGTTAGACAGAGTGGAATAATCAATTTTTAGTAAAATAATAGGGGAAAAAACATAAGGAATCTGGTTCCATGACAGAAGTGGGTCTGCTGTGCTGTGGGACAGGAAATGGCTAAATGGTTGGAGGTGATTTTTAACTGTGGGAAGAGGGGGAGGGATATACAGAAGCCTGCAAAATGGAGACAGAACAGATAGTGGATGGGATTCAGCTCAGATTAAGGGGGTGGAGAACGGGGGGTATGGGTAATGTCAGAACAGTGGAGGCATGCAATGGTGGCTTATATAAAGCTTGTGGGATATTAGCTTGGTCTAATTGAGCTTGGGAAGCCTTCTAAGTGAAGTCTTCAAAGTGAGCACTTACAGGAGATTTCTGGTGAGTGATTTAGATTTTTGTTTCAAACAGATCTTTTCTATTCATCTTAAGGTTTCAAGTTAGGTCTGGTGAGTAAATTAGGTTAGGCTGGTGACTCATTTTCATACTGATTAGCATACAATTGG
>RXON01004731.1:0-35728 GCA_009667805.1 Leptobrachium leishanense | reverse complement strand
GACACTCACTCTTGTTATTACACAGCTAAGGCTAGGGTCAGACGAACGCACTTTTCGCGTCGTCCGTGACAAAGTGCGTTCGAACGAATGGACGTATTATTTCACGGAATATGCGATAGCGGTCATACGATGCGCATTATCGTCCGTGATTTTGTACGGATAATCAATAAAACCCTTTTTGCGTCTGGAAGTTATGTAGGCCAGACATTAGCAGCGTCTGACGTCTCCTAATCACGCACACACGCTGCTAGCGGACGCAGCGCACTCTGTACGTCAGTACTAGCGGTATCACGTTCTCTAAAAAATGGGTTTGTTTGCCGCTTGCGTTGCGCGGCCGCACTTTCGTGCGGCCGTACTTCGTATATTGGCTGTCATTTGCTGCTACTACGGCCGTGATAAAGTGCGGCTGCACGCGCGTTCGTCTGCCCCTAGCCTAATTAGAGAGGTCGGATGTACTTACCGTAATCATTTATTTGCCAGTAGAGCCCTTCCACCTGTGATAGAGAAACATTTGTAGGTATTTTAACATTTGAAATGCATTTTAAGCTTTCACAAGTATGAAAAATAAAAACATGGAGTTTTTACTTTCCAACCTGGAAAACAAGCTAAAAAAAAACAAAACAGAAAAGTGCAACTTGTCACCATTACATTTCCTCCCCGTTTCTTATATCCTTTTTGAACATTCCCTGCAAGGTACATACTCGCCACCCAGGACATACTTGAAAACGAGAGAAATCTCAATGTATCCTTCCTGGTAAAATCCTTTCTCCAAAAAAAAAGTCGAAATAGATAGCGCCGCGTCCCGTTATACATGCTGGTCAAACACGATGACTTAGCACGCGGCCCACTCATCCCAGATCCAGCGATGACACGCTGCTCCAGGAAGGAAACCATACGAATACTGATTATTGTCGACCAGCCCCTTCCATAACATTAGTCAACACCTGAGCTAGCTGCACCAAATTCACTTCTGCATGGACCAACTCAAATTTTGTTAAACACGACCCTCTTCACTAACCCCTATGTTTAGTAGCCGCCCCCCCCCCTCCCAATTTAACATACCTTACCTGCCTTTCGGTAATGGACAATAGCATTTTTGCTACAAAAACCGGTTTGAAGGAACCTGACCACCAGGTGTGCTTAACCTTGGCCCTCCAGATGTTTTGGAACTACATTTCCCACCAGGCTGCACTGTCGACCCAATGAGTGGCTGACTATCATGCGAGATGTAGTTTTAAAATATCTGGAGAGCCACGGTTGAAAACCCCTGCTGTACATCCACTTTTCATAATGATGATCTACAAGCTGATCTTCTCACAGTCCCGGATCATTTTAGGTACGTACAGCTATGAAGCTTTGCTTGACACAAATAAAAGACCCTGCTAGACTTCCCTGACTCAGTTAGGAACACCTGTAAGAACTTTCCAATCCAAAACGATCAAACCTTCTCCATCTTAAAAAACTTCACCGCTCCAACAACTACCTGCCTGTCATACATACGACTCAGGAACAGATCTGGGCCCACGGGATGTCTCCAAAAGAATGGCTTCAATACAGGGGATCATCTCCTCCTCTACAATCTGTGGGACTCACGAGGAACAAGATATACAAGGCAAACTTTTTTGTTGGTAGTCAAGACTCCAAATGACCACTTCTGTTGGAGAATAAAATGTATCCATCTCTACCTATGGTGGAATTGTGTCTGGGTCGTGCGTCTTTGTTAGGTGGTGATTGCTCATGACGCATATACTCGGGAAACCAATCCACCCCCAGATAAAATTCCTGGACCTGGCTGTCATCCAAATCAGATGACACGCTTTCCACCAGCAGACTAGACTTTGGCAGCAGACGAGTCGGATATCAAGTCCCTCGGCAGCAACTAAGCACAGACATTTGTAAAAAAAAAAGATGTCAAAGGACTAGGGGTCAAAGGTGTCCATGACAGGGCTCAGTAATGGGGTCATTCAAGGTACACCCATCCAGAGGAAGCCGCGGGGAACGATGAAATTAAAGTTGTCCCCACTGAGAAGCTTAAAAGAGTGATTTATGTCCAGTGTGAAGTCCATTACCTGGCCGGTTGGTGCCTGCGATGCAGAGAACAATCCATTCTTTCTGTGTTCATCAACATTTATAAAGGTTTTCAACAGCCTACAAAACCAAAAAAATGCATTCGCAAGATCAATTGATGCAATTCCTGATGTCAAGTGACTTATTTCTGGCTCGTAGCCTAGAAAACACACACACACTTCTCACCCCAGCTCTTGCAGGACACATTTTGGGTTCTGGAGACCCTCATACAGACACTTTACCCCAGACTCCTGGAGCTTATTGTGTGTCAGGTCCAGTTTGCGGAGTGACTGGTTAGTGATGAGAACAGGTAAGAGATCCTGGCAGCAGGACGAGGTCAGCCCACAGTCACTCAACCTGCAGTAAAACACAAAGATGACTGACTAGAGGTAGAGAGGGTCACTTTTATCACCTGACGTGATGGCACTTTATCCTAAGACAGAAGCAATTCCTGGAGTTGGACGAATCGCTCTAGGTCGTCGAATGAAGTATAGATAGAAAATTGTATTCAGAAAGTCTGGATGACGAAGCCATCTTTCCAAAAGGATGAGGAGATTACCGCCTCCAACACCACATGGGTTACATTGCTGTTTGACAACAGGTTCCTGCTAACCAAGTTGGTCTGGGAGTCTGCAGACTCGCCTGTGAGCTGGGCAAGAGTCCGTGCTTCATGTGTGGCGACGGCAAAACAATCCCAAGGGAAACAAAAATCGACAACACCTTAGTTATAGCCTGATGGAAACCTGTACCAGCGCGACACGTTACAGTAAAGGTCAACAACCTCGCCATGTGAGAGGTTTTCGAACCACATCTCTCGTCATGCGGAGACACTCAGCAGGTTGGTTGAGCTCAATAGTTCTAAAACATCTGGAGGGCGGAGGCCGCTGACCCCCTGCATTACTGGGTCCCATTTGGGGTGATACTATAAGCATCACAGCGCGTTTTGCACAGCTATGGTGCATTGTTACCTCTGGGAATTGTCATGGCGTAGACTGGGTGATCTGTTGATCGTCCACCTTAAAAAAAAAACTGACCTGGCAGAATATTTAGGGGCCTTGCTCCTCGTTCTTCTATTAACTGAATGTTCTTCAAGTTGGTTTGGATGCCCTGACGGCTCAAAGAGCAAGCAAAAATGGGATCAATGGGCAGGATGTGGAGTTTGGCACCAGTTTAAGGGAAAATTTCTGGAAATTAGATGATGAGCCATAACTACTGCAGTAACTCTCCTGGAGTGTTCTCATAAAACCATATACCCCATTGTACGTACGGGTGACTCTCTGCATTGTACAGGGAGCATTCTTTAACGGCTATGCACATAGGGGGCAGATCCAGTGCCTTGGGGGTCCTATACAGTAAAGGCAAAAGCTCCCACACGTTTCAGACCCCACCGACAGAACGCTGACCTTATTTTTAAGAAGCCCTGACTGTGAAGGGGAGGTCACCGTCATTTTTATTTAATCCATGATATCACGGTTCTCACCATAGCTCCTGCAGGGGGCAACCTGGTTCCTGCAGTCCTTTACAGAGGTGTTTCACCCCGGACGATTTCAATTTATTGGCAGACAGATCCAGCTTGACCAGAGACGTGACCGGCAGTAGATACTTGCAGAAGGAGGCCTTGAGATCACATCGCCACAAGCTGCAGAGAAGAGATTAGAGAAATGAATTTAAAAGTAGAGATGCCTATGCCTACCAATCCCTATGGTATTCAGGATCGACCAATACAAACGCCCGATCCGATACCACATGACTGCGACCGGACCGGCAGCACCATTGTCCAAATAGCTACCCGGGCCTTTTAGCCTCTTTGTGCATGGAGGACCACAGCATAGTTGCCATTTTTGTTGTGTACATGTCCACCTTCAATGTTCTGTTGATTTAGTGCACCCCCACATGTTATATACCGTTCTGTAAAGGACAAATACAGCTCTTTATGTTCAATATATATTTATATCTAACCATTTTACAAGGAGAGAAAATACTCGCTGGTGCTGCAGTCAGTGTCACAGCTCCCCAGCCTCATCCTCCCTCCCCTCTGACACTGGACTCTCCCAGATTCTGAAAACGGGGTCTCCAGCATTCTGCATTAGGGGTGCTCAAACTGTATTGCTGTTCTAAGTGAACTTTCTCAGGTTGTCTGAACGATTGCTCCAGTAAGGCTAGGGTCAGACTAACGCAGTTTTAACGTGCGTTTAGGCTAGGGTCAGACTAACGCATTTTTCACGTTGTCCGTGAAAAAGTGCGTTCGAACGAATGGACGTATTTTTTCACGGAATACGCAATAGCGGTCATACGATGCGCAGTTGATTTTGTACGGATCATTAATAAAACCCTTTTTGTGTCTGGACGTTATGTTGGCCGGACATTAGCAGCGTCTGACGTCTCCCAATCACGCACACACGCCGCTAGCGGACGCAGCGCACTCTGTACGTCAGTACTAGTGGTTTCACGTTCTCGAAAAAATGCGTTTGTTTGCCGCTTGCGTTGCGCGGCCGCACTTTTGTGCGACCGTACTTCGTATATTGGCCGTCATCTGCTGCTAGCACGGCCATGATTAAGTGCGGCTGCACGCGCGTTCGCACTGCCTCAGTCTGACCCTAGCCTTAGCCGCACGAAATCACGGCCGTGCTAGCAGCAAATGACTTCCAATGCCGGGGAACATACGACGAACGGCCGCACGAAAGTTCGTCCGTGCAACGCAAGTGGCCAACGAACGCATTTTTTCGAGAACGTCAAACCGCTACTACTGACGTACAGAGTGCGCTGCGGCCGCATAGCGGTGTGTGTGTGTGATTAGGAGACGTCAGACGCTGCTAATGTCCGGCTAACATAACGTCCAGACTCAAAAAGTGTTTTATTGATGATCCGTACAAAATCACGGACGAAAATGCGCATCGTATGACCGCTATCGCGTATTCCGTGAAAAAATACGTCCATTCGTTCGAACGCACATTTTCACGGACAACGCGATAAATGCGTTCGTCTGACCCTAGCCTAAAACCACTGTTGGTTTTTTATGATCTGCCTGGCTTGTCAGACATTCTACAACAGCTGCGACTCAGAATGGGAATTTTGGTGCATGACTATGCCGTCATTGCACAACGACACAGGCCATAAAAAGGTCCTCAAAAGGGTTAGTGTACCACCTAAACAAAAATGGAAATTCATTGTCTGATCTGAAACAGCAATTGATGCAATCCTCACCGCAGGTCCTTCAGGTTACACTGTGGATCCTGGAGACCCTGGCACAGGTGTTTCATATCCCGGATGTTCAGATTATTCGCCGACAGATCCAGTTTTACCAGAGATCGGTTTGTGGTTATGACAGAACGCAGATCTTTACAAACGTACGAAGGCAGATTGCAACGTTCCAAACTGCAGGGGGCACAACAAGCACAGAAGATTTATTCATGCGGAATTAAGAGATTCAGTAAATCAGATTAAAAAAGTGACATCAACAACCGCTGAATATTTTTTTTCATAGATACACTTAATTTAGATTTTGGTGTTCATGTATTAAGAAAAAATAACAACACCCAGACGTTTCCAGTTCGCCAACTTCAGAAGAATCATCTGGGAGGTAAAAATGCCAACTGTGCTTTAATGCACAAGTGGTGACATGGCTGTAATTACACTTTAGAGACAAACCCCCACCCCCTCCCGTTTGTTTTGACAAAGAAAAAAAAAAGGCTCTTTGAAAGCCAGGACTCCTTATCTCAGGTTAGGCGAGAGATCTTCAATGCCTCAGATGTCTGCAGGCTTAAGTCAGGGATACACTGAACACGTGGTGCCCCATGTGTAACTGGTTTGTGATTACTTTTATATATAAAGATTTGTGGTTGTTTGAACCTGCGAAATAGGTTCATAGAGGTCCTTGAAAGCAGTGACCGCTTCCACAATGAATCTCACGAGCTGCTCCACACCACTACTGGATCCTTTGGCTTTTTTTTTTTTACATATTGGAGGAGATAGGCCACTCACCTCAACTCCTGAAGCGCACAGTCCAAATGCATGAGGCTATCAAACAGACACTTTATTCCCGGCAACTTCTTTTTATCGTGTGACCGACTCAGCATTACCTTCAGGTCTTTCAAGTAAAGTAAGAGATCCAGTGTTATTTTCATTCTGTCCAGAGAGTTTAAAACGTCCAGTCTATCATCAATGCTATCGATCTCTGTTGAGAAATGATCTTCCAGCTTATTATCGGTCAGTGCAAGTCTTACATCCTTGTCTTGCAGCTCATCGAAGATATCCAGGGGCAAATCCAGGTCTTCCAGGTTATTGTCAGACAGATCCAGTTTAGTCAGATATCCTTTTTTGATAACCCAGGCCAAGTTCACACATGATAAAGTGTTCAGACCGCATGACTTTAACCTGCAGGAAATGGAACAGAAAACAAGCACAACAAGAGTCATTTTGGTCTACCCCAAGACTACCCAAGCTGTGTAACCGCAATAAAATCCATAGATTTCCCCAGAACTAGGGATGTCCTGAAACTGATCCCTAGGAGTTGAGATTTTTGAGGAATTGGGGACCAGCTTTATCAAGCCAATCCCCAGGCCCTTGCCCTGTTGGGCTGCCAGTCTCCAAGGCAAGAGGAAATCACGCATTGTGCCGCCCTCTTCACAGCAAACACTATTCCCTGTGAGACATTATTCTATGATTGAATAGATCGTAAGTATAGGAGTAATTAGCTGGGTGGAGTAGAGGTAACACCACTGCTCTGCTTGGAGAGAGCCTGTGGAGACATGGGTTCGATCCCGGCAAGAGCACCTCTCCAGTAAGTGCCCTTGGGCAAGACGCCTAACGGTACATACTCGCCACCCAGGACATACTTGAAAACGAGAGAAATCTCAATGTATCTATCCTGGTAAAATACGTTCTCAAAAAAAAAAAAAAAAAAAAAAAAAAAAAAGATTGGAATAGGGCCCCTGGGTGTTGTTTTAGGACAGTCAATAATGTTCTTGTTCCGGGTTAAATTCAACCTTATTGTGGAAAGGTGTCTGATGCAATTTCTATTGGCCTTCACAGAAAAGAAGTGCTAAATGAAGGTAGAAAAGTTCTGTATTCCTCCAACAAATCACACCTTCACCATAAAAAATGATTAACCGTATTGTGGTCCTTACCTCAGCTCCTGCAAACGAGGCCCTTTGCCAGTGAGAGCCTCACACAGATATTTTACTCCTAACTCATGCAATTCATTGTTGGACAAGTCAAGTTGTTTTAGAGATGTGTTTGCGACAATAACAGAGCGTAGATGCCAACGACACGATGGCATCAGGTAACACCAATTCAACCTACGGAGGTAAAGAAAAAAATGAGACCTAGCCCACTGCTTAATATTTCCTTCACAACATACAATTAAGTACTAATTTCTGTGGAGGCTCATCTGATCAGCCAGAGGGGTCAATGCTCCACCAGTAATGGTTGCAAAGATTAATAAAAATAAATAATTGCCAGAGGTAAAATCTATTGACATCTTGGTCAAACATCTAAAAGCGAGCAGAAACAAACAATGAAAGACGTCGACGACGTAAGAGAAGACGTCGACGACGTAAGAGAAGACGTCAACGACGTAAGAGAAGACATCGACGACGTAAGAGGAAGAACAACATAAGACGTCGACGTAAGAGGAAGACGTCGAAGTAAGAGGAAGACATAAGTAAGAGGAAGACAAAGTAAGAGGAAGACAAAGTAAGAGGAAGACAAAGTAAGAGGAAGACAAAGTAAGAGGAAGACAAAGTAAGAGGAAGACGTCGACGTAAGAGGAAGACGTAAGAACGGCGATGTCGTAAGAAAAGACGACACCATGAGAGAAGACGTCGACGACGTAAGAGAAGAACATCATAAGACGTCGACGCAAGAGGAAGACGTCGACGCAAGAGGAAGACGTCGACGCAAGAGGAAGACGTCGACGCAAGAGGAAGACGTCGACGCAAGAGAAGATGGCGATGTATGAGAAGACCCCACTTTCTACTACATCCGACTGTAGACACACGAAAGAAATCTAGTTACTCACCACAGCTCTTCTATTTTGCCTTTTAAATGACACAGCTGCGATATGTCACCATTTGGAAACCAGCACTTTCCAAAGCTAAAAACAGCAAAGATAATTGTACAGAATAAGTCACAACAATCATAATTATGAGATAGATGAAAACATTCTGGCATTTGACAGACTCTCCTATATCACTCACAGATACCAGTGTCTTTGCATTATCTATCTGCCCTGTACACTGACCCAGACCAGATCTTCCGCACAGTATGGTAATGGTAACCCCCCCCCCCCAGTCAACTTATCGAAAAAAAACTTTTTGGCAGTTTCCCAAAGCGGTCAACAAAAAAAAATTGATAACGCAGTGAAAGAGGGGGTTGACATAGGGAAAGAATTGGAGTACACAAAATGGTCTTCAAACTTACTTTAACTTTGAACATTTGCGAAGACCTTCAGTTAACAAGTTAAAAGCCTCTGGGTTCATCGTGTGATCGTAAAAATTAACGATGTGGTTGCTTGCACTTTTCACCAGACAGTAGGACAGAGATCGGTCTACAAGGTTTTTCTCGCTCTCTTCAAAGCAAAAATATAAACCTTCGATCTTCAGCTCTGGCAAGCAAGACATCACTTTCTTCACAAAGACCTCATCCTGAGTCTCATACGACCACATAAGTGTTCGATGGTGCGGCTCATGTTGTTTTTCCTTCATCCAATCCTCCAAGGCAGATTGAGGTCTGGAAGGAATTTTACAGCCAATAATGCTTTCAATCTCCTTTATTTGCTTTTTCTTGGAAAGACCAAACAGGAACCGTATAGTTGAAGCCAAGTGGGGACGTTTCTCTGATTCTTCTAGAAGCGTCCTGACTTGACTCTTACAATGAACAACCTTCTGATTATCATTGGTTTCTTCGTGTAGTAGATAGTACAGAGCGGCAAAGAACTCCTGCACACTCAAATGAAAGAAGCTATAACAGGTATATTCTTCAATGTCTCTTTGAAATACGTTTTCATTCAGAAAGAGCGAGTCGAAGGACTTTACTAGTCCAAGCCTTTCAAGGTCTACCTCCATGAACATAACTTTTTGATTCCATACGCCTTCCTTGGCCAAGGCACTCAGCCTCTTCACGTGGCAGCTTATATCACTCTTCAGATCCTTTCCTTGATGTTTTACTAAGCTTTTCAGGTAGAGGGTGTATATAGAGGTTGTGGTATTATACTTTTGGACATCCAGACCCTCCTTTGTTTGATGCTTGAAAACCGTACATATAATCCAGCAAGTCATAGGGACGGCACAAAGAGTAAACAGGGTTTCATTTTCTTTTATTAGACCAAGAACATCTTGAGCTTGCTCTTCATCTTCGAAGAAGTTTCGGAAGTACTCTTCGCGGTCTTCCAGTCCCATGATTTCCACGTATCGGGGGACCTCCACATAGTTTGAAAGCTTCTCCAACATGAATGGCCTTGTGGTGACGATCAATGAAGATTCCCTAAGGAGCGGTTTTGTTAACAAACAGTTCAAAAAGCTTTCTTTAGTAAATTTCAGGGAGGAACCTCCTTGAAGAGTCATAAACGCCTGGTCAAACTCATCAAGACCATCAACGAGAAAAAGCACTTTTTCTGAATGGTTTAAAATGACCTCCACTTCATCAGAAGTACATTCTTGCAAGAACGTGTCAGCTATGAACTCAGCCAAAGTCATCTCACGAGTGATTCTATTAACCTTGTGGCTAGTAATACAAAACAAGTAGTTAAATTTGTCCTGATACAGCTTCCCGGAAGCCCAGTCCAGCATCATCTTATTTATGGTCATTGTTTTCCCAATCCCAGCAGGTCCCTCCAACACCACTATCCTGTGTTCTTCTCCATTCTGGGTAAAGAGATCCTCTATGGTGGTGGAGGTCTCTCCCGATGACAGCCTTCTCATGGTTTCTAGATGGACACTGCCTGTATGCGTCAATAATTTTTTCTTCTCCGTTTTCTTGGGCTGTTTGTCGACGAGGAGCAGTTTGGTATACCTCTTCTCCAAATCGAAGCTTTGAAAATTACTATTTTTTTCTTTCATCTTTAGGTATTTACTCCGCATAGACTTCATGTACCTCTCTCTGCAGGCTGCCAAGAGAAACAGGAATATGTCAAGTTGAACATTTTGTCATATTTTTTTTTTATCCTTTACAGCAGTGGTCCCCAACCCAGGCCCTCAGGCCCACTAACAGGCCAGGTTTGCCAGATATCTGAAGCACAGCACAGGTGTTATGATTTGCTGCTCAGTGATTGCAGGATTCAGTCTGCATTTCCCCAAGGTGATCTGCAAAATCTGGCCTGTTAGTGGGCCCTGAGGGCCTGGGTTGGGGACCACTGCTTTACAGAATTATTGGTGGGATGAAAGGTTTTAAAGTCTAGATGGTGTACAGCAGTCAGTGACCCCAGATCTCTCGCTGGTAGGGATGTGCGTTTCGGGTTTCGGAATTTTCACGAAATTTCCCGATTCGTGCATTAGAATTCGGCCGATTTTCCGAAAATTTTCAGATCCGAAAAAAAATTCGAGCCGCAACGAAAACTTTTCGAATGGAGTAGAAATGTGTAAAATCGAAATTAATTTTCGTTCAACTCGTGATTTCGGCTCCATTTCAGTAATTTCGGACATCGTATTTATATCGCTGATTCTGTAATTAAATTTTGTATCATTCCCATCTCAATGTATCCTTCCTGGAAAACCAGAGAAATCTCAATGTATCCTTCTTGTAAAACATGAGAAATCTCAATGTATCCTTCCTGGAAAACCAGAGAAATCTCAATGCATCCTTCTTGTAAAACATGAGAAATCTCAATGTATCCTTCCTGGAAAACCAGAGAAATCTCAATGTATCCTTCTTGTAAAACATGAGAAATCTCAATGTATCCTTCCTGGAAAACCAGAGAAATCTCAATGTATCCTTCTTGTAAAACATGAGAAATCTCAATTATTGTCTCGGCAGAATTAGCGTATCGTATAATTATCGTATCCGAAAAACCATTAGTTTACGTCAAAACGAATAGACACTTTGAAACGAGGAGAACAGACGTTCCGAAAAACACGAAAATTTCCAAAATCACGAAAAAAAAGTCGATACGAAAAACGAACCGAAACGGAAATCGGCCGAAACGGAAATCGGCCGAAACGAAAATTTTCAAAATCCGAACGAACCGCAGAAAAAATAAAAAATATATCGGTGCACAAGCCTACTCGCTGGCTGTTTTAATGCAGCAGTAAAGTTTGTTGAGCTTTCTGTTTAAGAAATTGATGTTGTTAAATGATATTACTACAAAAGTAGATATTTGACTTACTTTCCAGGCTTTCCAAAGGTGCTGCCCCTGAAAAATAAAATACAACTAGTTAAACGCATATGAATAGATGAAGATGCGACTCATAGCGCTCGAGTCAGACTGGTGTAGAAAACAATTCTGCAAGCTGAAAATGACACCCCCTATACATTACCATTGCAGGGTGTCACAGGGTCAGAGACCGGGGCTTCAGTAAGGTACACAACAGAACTGGTAGTTTTGGCGAAACCGCGGTCAGAAAAACCTGCTAGATGGAATTTTTGTTTTGAGAGCCAATTTCCCATTGGACCTTAAAGTGTCCCATCTTTCACCCTCAGGAGGCTGGGCTTCGTTCGATAGGAAATTTTTTTTTTGTTAATTCCTTGTCAGGAATCGCTGGCACTTTCTGCTGTGTGGCAGGCCGCCGGGGTGAGTGACAGCAGAGTGGATGAGCCTGTCTACAGGACAGCCATACACTTCGTGGAACCAACTGACTGCCAGCCAATGAGCAGTAATGAAGGGCCATCTGTGCAGAAACACGAGACAGCCCTCCGTGTCGCCCATGGAGAGGGAATCATGGTCCAAACGCTCAGGTCCTGTCACATCATAGGCCCAGCAATAACCTTATTGCGGCCGCTTGTGGACACCGTGTGTTAGAATGTGACATCTTGTACCTGAAAAAAACAGCCGTTATACGTCAACTTACGGGTTTTCTGCCATTCCTTCTCCAGTTCCTCCGCGGCACTTCTCAGATCATGCTGACGGAGGACACAACAAGTCACCGAAACCACTTCGGCCTCTCCATAATGAGAGAGGAGAAGGCGGGCGGTTTTGAGCTGGTCTGCTTCTTCCAAGAGCCCGAATCCCATGGGATTATCGAGATCCTTGTTGGACATAAAGTTCTTGAATTTCCTGAAGTTATAGCTTGACAAGCCTTCCAGACATCGCAGGATCACACCAAAAGCACCGAGGATCCCATTACTAGGGCGTCCCCCATCAGACATGGCCGTGCCAGCGGTCTCACAGTGGATTACACCTGCAAGGAGAGCATATTGAAAAAGCAAACTGTGTGCCACCTCTATATTGTGCTTGAGCCCTCCTTCTCTATGCTATGAAATGCAGCTAATACTGATGGTGGTCGCTGATACCCCTGTCCCTCTGGCCGTGTGCTCGCCAACATGGCATCCCCTCATCTCCAGCAGCTTACCTGGTACAGGAGGAAAATGAAGAATTAACAAGACCTGACTGCACCCAGCACATGTAGTGAACTTGTGCAGTGTCACCCCTAACTGACCAAGCCCGTAGCATCCCAATCCAACAATACCAGTATTTATATGGCACCAGCATATTCCACAGCGATTTACAATGTCACCACATGAGACATAAAGGAACCGTTGTCCCTGCCCGTAGGATCAGTCCTGCTAAGGCCGGCGTCAGATGAACGCAGTGATCACGTCCGTGTTGCCGCAGTTTCACGTCCGTCATAGCATAGAATCATGAGCAAGAGAACTAAGTGCATCTGCACTGAACTGCGCAATCACAACGCACGTGGCAAACAAACGCAAGAACTACATGACCCACCATTGTGACATGTTAAAAGAGCTTAACTGGCCATCGCTGGAATCGAGACGCACCCTTCACCTTTCCAGCCTGGTGTTTAAGAGCATTTCTGGGAAGCTGCCACCCTACCTGAATAGGCTGCTTCCCCCAGCAGCTCCCTCATCCTATAACCTCCGATCCAGGACCAGCACCTTACTTGCAATACCACAATACAAAAAGAAAGTGTACCACCCAACTCACTGACGCAACCATCAATCACTCTCACCTTATAGTCCTCTCCTCCTGTTTCCAACCCCAACCCTCCCAGATTGTGAGTTCCTACGGGAATAGGGCCCTCATCTCCTCCTGTACTGTTTGTCAAATGTTGTTCAATGTATTGTAACCCTGTCTACACTGCGCTTATTGTACAGCGCTGAGGAATATGCTGGCGCTTTATAAATAAAGAATAATAATAATAAATAATAAAAAGTGTCTCGATCCTCATTTTCCTACAGAGCACCAGAGTTATGGAATAACCTCCCAGACACCATCAAATCTTCCCCCAGTCTAAAGTCACTCGAGCTCACTATTAACACACCTCAATGCAGAATGCACCTGTAAACATGTAACATAGTGACTATTTCCTACATATTTATTTTCTGTTAATCTGTATATTTGTGTTGTTTTTTAATATCTTGCATTTTATTACTTTGTATTTCTGTAACTGTAACACTTCAATGTTCTTGAACCCAGGACATGCTGAAAACGAGAGAAATCTCAATGTATCCTTCCTGGTAAAATCCTTTATAAATAAATTTAAAAAAAACGGACGCAAGTTAGGCAACAACGTAAAACCGCTAGATGGACGTGCAGAGTGCACCACGTCCGCGTAGCGTTGTGTGAGTGATGTCAGACGCAGTGCATCTGCGACGTCCAGCACCTAGACGCACACAATGGCTTTTCATATCCTTTTCAGATTTTTATCATTTTTCATATTAATTTTATTTCCCATAATTCCCTTTTTTTTTTCTACGTCCGTCAACAAAAACGGACTGTGTGGTGTCTACAGTGTCTTCCGTCAGTACGTCCGTCCGTTGTGCACGCACGCAGAGTGCGCTCGTCTGACAGCCTTTTACAGCAAATATACAAGTGCTCAGCCAGACAACCCCAGGAGCTTACAATTTAAGGGACGGGGGTATGTGAAACAAAAGGGAGCCGCGGGGGAGAGAGGAGTTGATTACCAGAAAGTATGGCAGACACTGCATGAGGATAGACTAGACGTTTTGGCACAATGAGGTTAAACCGAGAGAGAAGAGAATAATTAAGCTGGCCGTCCACTGGAACCGTTTTCGTGCGATCATCCGATATCGTCTGTCGTCGTACGTGCGATCCTGTAACATGAATGTGAATGGAACCATTGACCATTGCAGCAGACGTCTGACTTCTGGCGACGGGTAAAGACCACAGCAGATGGGCGATCACACCTTGCAGGCTGGGAGTCGAGAGCGATTGCTGGGCAAGATGGATGTTGACAAACTCATTAGGGGAGTTAAAAAAACGCATTTATATCGGTTTTGCTGTTTTTTGAACTCCCATTGAAAATAAATGATGCCGACACGATGCAAGTTTACCAAAACACCTTTGTGCATGGTGGGACTAGCTGTGTAACATGGTGGGACTAGCGGTGCTGCTGCACAAAGGGGTATATTCACTAAGCACTGACATGCCTCCCGAAGGGCACTGAATGTTGAATTTCGCCATACGGTGCAATTTTGTTGCTGTTTGTACTGTAAAAATTATGGAGAAATAAGGTGCAGTTTGCTGCAGATCGCTGCACTCCGGCAATCCGCGGCGGCAGAGAGAACGAATATCAGAGCGCAGTGCTGCACTGAAGTGTTGGCGTCATGCCCTGATTTAGAGGATAGTTTGACTGGTTTACAGACAAAGCGCAGAGTAAAAAAAAAAAAAAAAAAAAAGGGCTGCACTGGTTCCAAAAGCAGAATGAACTTGTTTTTGTATGTACTCCACCTCTGATTTTGAACGTCTGTGGTCGCACGACAGATCGCACGCAGTGGACGACCATAGTCTGACCTGGTCGGACAAGCGACGTCGTCCATGGTCTGGCGAAAACGTTGGTCATCCGACTACGGATCCAGTGGACGGCCAGCCTTAGGCTGGCTGTCCACTGGATCCGTTTTCGTCCAATAGCGCGATCATCCAATATCGTCCGACCGATCCGATTAGACGCATGCGGTTCACCCATCAACAATTACGTCCGACTTCCGGCGGCGCAATACGACACTACCAGACAGAAGATGGATGCTGAGAAATTGATCAGGTAAGTAAATGCATTTTATAATTAAAAAGTCCAAGTTTTGTGTAGGGAGTAGGTGGGACTAGTCCGGTTTAGGTACGGGGAGGATTTCTGATGACAGGTCAAATCATTTTTTTATTTTAAAAAAATAAATAACCGTGTATTCATTTAATTAGCAGTAAAAATTAATTTTAATTTTATTTATTTTTCCGAACATCTTTTTTTATTTCGAAGAAAATTTAGATTACCAAAGGGCCCTATTACATTCGTTGCGTTAAAACGCTTGCACAGCGCATGAATTTTTGTGCCCTTCGTTAAACGTTAGCACGCGTATAAAATCAACACAGGTATTACAATCCTCGCACATTTTTTCGTCCGTCATGAAATTGCACGTTTACGCAGGCGCAGCAACGAAATTTAGTGTGCGGACTGGTTTTCACACGATTCAGCCAATCAGAATTAAGAACCACAATTATCTCACGTTAAGTTTTTAAAAAATGCACGCACACAACTTCTCGATCTCTTAGGTTTGGTAGGAGTATAACTAGACTTTGCTGCATTTTATTGTTTTGTGCTGGTGTGTTTCGGTTCAGCCAGGACAGTGAGATTTGCCATTAACACCAGCTTTTAGGAGTTGCTAAAATTATGCGCGCAAAGACTATGCGCTACAAACTGCGCATAGATTGTAATACCAGCCGCGTACCAGCGCACAAACGCTCACAATGTTAAGTATAGGACGCGCGCAGTACAGTAAGCTCACGCAGGGTTCGCGCAGATTTACCCGCGTTGACGAGTGGGTGCGTTTGTTGCGCTGACTTTGTCAAAGAGCAGTAAACTATATTGTCTCTGCAAAAACCAGAATGAACTACTCCACCTCATCTGGATCGTCCCTTAGTCGTCCGATAAATCGCTTCTAGTCGGAGCTTATCGTACGACCGACGAAAATCGGATGAAACAGTCGGTCGTCCGACTACGGATCCAGTGGACGGCCAGCCTTAGAATAGGGGCTGGGTGGGGTGGGCAGAGATAAGGCAGTGGCGAGTGTGGGGTGCTGGCTTGTTTCAGAGGGAAGATGGGTACCCACCCTCACACAGCACAGGTACCAACCCTAACTGCCCCAAGTCTGCAGTGTACCCCCATGTAACTGCCCCAAGCTTGCCGTGTACTCACCCCTAGCCAACTGTGTACCCAGCCTGTGCCCCCTAACTGCCCAAAGCCCGCAGCATACCCACCCCATGCCCCTAACCCGCTGTGTACCCACCCCTAGCATGCCGAGTGCCCACCACATCCCTCACACAGAACAGGTTCTCTTTCCCCTGCTTTGGCTGCTGCACTCACAGCCCCAAACTGCACAGTTCAGCAAATGCCCCCCTCCCCATACCTCCTCCTCCTGCAGGCTGAGCAGCTGTCAATCAAAATCCCCTCAGCCCCGGTGCTCCCCCTTCCCGCGCTTACACACTCTCCCGCCAATTTTCTCCCTGCACCTGTACAGTGAGTTCTACACGCGGCGAGCGAAATGTCTCCAACGGCGAAGCCATTTTCTCGGAGCAAGAATAAATGAGCAGTGAGAGAGGTTTCTACTGTGTTTCTCGTCGCATTTTGCTTTTCAATTTTGCCTCGTTTTTCAGAACACCGGAGTAATGGCGGCTCGCGGAGCTGCAGACGGTTTCTACAGACGAGCGTACTCTGGTGTTTAGCGCTCTCTCCTCCTGACTTTCTACTTTAGTTTTTTTATTTAAAGACTATAATCCTCTTAATTTCACCAAATTTGGGAATGGCTGATTGGGAAATAGCTCAGCTACGTATCTACAAATGTCAATTTATATTGAAACTCTATTAAAAAGGAGGAGAAATCCAATTTGTGAGGAAAGATATATTATATATAGAATTATATCAATAATATTTGGCAAAAAAAGTTGTTTCTCCTTTATGGTTACCATAAATTAGTGTTGCCTCAGAAATGGCGCGCTCACTTCCTGAGGCGTAAAGATTTATTCACCATAGACATATAAATGGGTGTAGGAACTGAGGGTGAGGGGGACTGACCCCCCCCCCCCCCTCCATTTTTCCTTCTATAAATGAGTCATCTAGCTGCCTGGGATAAAGATTTTTTTTGTATACACGGATTTTATGCTTTATTTGGCTGCTCTAGAGCCGTCAAATTCCTCCAGTTGACTTGGCATGAGGGTTAAGGGTAGAAAAGCAATGCGTCAACCTTCCTCATTTTAACAGAAAGGCCCCTCCACTTTCATACCATCAAAGTGCATGGTATACCTGACATGTGGCATGTAAGGGTTAAAGGGACGCGCTACTCATCCAGACCACTTTATATCTTCTCTACATCTTCTCCTCCCCTCCCCCGATCTGAAGATGACACTGGGTAAAGTGGAGGAGTTTCCTTCACCCCACCCAGCAGCCGGGGAATTTGAATTTCCCGGCTACCGGTTATTAGTGATAGACATTGAAGAGAATAATGGTCTCCAATTGTCCGTCCTTAACCCCTAAGACCCTGTCTTAGGCACACCTTGAGTTAACTCTCCTTCTGCGCAGGGAGAGAGAGAAATCAAAACACAGAGGCATGTTTTAGTCTGGCATCTCTCTCTGCCTTCCAACGGTCCTTTGACACATATTTATACCTGTGTCAAGGCGCTGGCTCTTTATTTCATTAGTTAACATTTCAAAACATAACATAGTTCATTGGCCAGTTTCAATACAGGTCTGGTGACACATTTCTAGACAGTCCCGTGGCCTCGGCATGTGATTTCTTGAGATATCAGCATTTCTTCAGACATCAGCACTTTTTTAAGACATCAGCACTTTTTTATCACTTCAAAGAAATTTGCAAACATCAGCATCTAAAGACATTTGCAAACATCAGTATCCTTGCCATTCCTAAAGACATTTGCAAACATCTTGAGAAGTGAACCTTAGTCCTATAATACTGCTGACTATCAATTTATCTTAAAACTATTTCTTATATTTTAAACCTTAATTTATCTATTAATATTATAATTCCTGGGGTGTTATTTAACTACTTATAGGGTCCTTCTTATAGGTTAGCACATGGTGGTCTGAGGATTCCTTTTCCTTCAATCCCCTCTTAGAATCATAGTATGATCATACTATTTGATTCTTTCTTTGTTTCATCTATCTACTGTAAGTTAGTATGGGTTGGGGAGCGAGACCCTCAATACCCATGTGGATCAATATAGAACCAGGGGGGCTGTACCTGCCACGGAACGGGTAACACATGGCAGTCTCCCAGTGCCTATTTATCTTCCCAACCTACAGTATATTTTACTTCCTATTAGCTATTCGGCAGAGTTGGACATATTCTGCATAATCATTTGGAGTGGACGGTAGAGGTGTACTGTACATCATGGTGGTGGGGTTACCCTTGGCCATTTGGGCCTACATTATCAGGGATGTAGGTACAGCATGTACCTGTCCCCTCTATCATTTTGCATACACCTCCTTTTTCAGCCAATATCATGTCCAGAGCCATCCGGTTCTGGAACATCATAATGGATGTGGATTGTAGTTGGTCAGCGAGGCCCTGTAAAGCTTCGCGAGTATAATTAACAAATCTCTGCTGGTTATAATATAAATAGTTAATCCAATCTACATTCTTATTAATAGTAACAAGAGGTGCTAGGAATGACTCAAACCCTGCCTTTACCTGATCCCTTGCTTTAAATTCATCAGGGACCCCTCTTGGTACCCCTATAGCATCAATATAGACACACATAACAATTTGTACGGTTATTGTTTAGGGCACTAAATTTTACCCATTCTAGCCAAACATTTACATCTGCAAATCCTGTTTCCATTACTATGCTGTCTTCATAGGTGGGATTTGATTTGGTGTTAGGTAGGAGAGGATGAGGTCTCACTACCTCTCCATATTTCCTGGGTAGGAATGGGTTCTCTTCCTTCTTATAAATGGCCATATCTTGGAGTTTGAACTTATATCGAGGGAATTTGGTTGTGGCAGTTGCGTATATCCCATCTGTTAACTACGGCATCAGAGGTACCATATCCCATATTGCCCGTGTCCCACCCCACTGCGCCCCAATAATCATAATTATGTCCCCAGTACTCATCGGTTACACATATATATACAGTTGCCTTGTACAGTATCATACTGCAGTAATGGTGGACAATAAAAAAACAACAGTGGCCAGACAGTGATGGTTTGGGTTGGGGTTCTTTCTGGTAGGGGGTGTGGACAATAGGGGTTGTGACATATGTTCCGAAGGGGGGGGGGTAAACATTATTATTTCAGTCTTTTTCTTCCCCCCCACATGCGTCTCCATACTCTTCGAAAAGGATCCTTGGTTGTCATTTTCTCCTTGTTGGAAACCAGGGCTATCTGCCCTCGTGAGTGTCTCTTGTTGAGTCCTTTGTTGAATCCGCTTGACTCGAGAGGGTCCCTTGTTGAATCCGCTTGACTCGAGAGGGTCCCTTGTTGAATCCACTTGACTCGAGAGGCGTGAATCCAGACTGGGCTGTCCTCTGTCAGTATAGCTGTGCGGGTTACGGCTACCACCGTGGTCCATAGGCGAAATCCTCTGGTCTTTTTCCTTTCTGTAGCCGCTTTACCAGCACCTTGTCTCCTGGATTAAATGGGTGGGTAGGTTTGTCTGAAAGAAAGGGAGACTTAAATATAACTTCGTCTCTGGTTGTCTCGAGGGTTGAGATCAGCTGCCTAACATATTCATCCCTTATCTGCTCTAAGTCCCTTGTCTCCACTGTTAGCCTACCTGTAGACCATGGTAATGGAAAGGGTCTGCCCATAAGTATCTCGAAGGGGGAGTAGCCTGTGTTCCTATTAACCGCCATTCTGATTTCAGCCAGAATGATGGGGAGTACCAATTTCCAATTCTTTAGCTCTTCTGTGGTTGCATATTTTTGTAAAGTACAAAATAATTGGTCCCTATCCATTGTGGGAGGTCGCAAAACCCGGTATTACTAGTTTAGCTATGTCCTGTTGTGCTTCTCGTTTAGCTGCTTGGTCAGCCAGATGATTCCCTTTTGCAATAGGATCTGAGGCTCTGGTGGTGTGTGCTCTAAAATGTAACACCGCTATCTGAGAGGGCATAAGAACGCTTGCTAGGAGGTCCGTGACCAGGGTCGAATGGGAAATCTTCTTGCCATCTGCGGCCACAAATCCCCTCTTTTCCCATATCGTCCCATGGTCATGGACCACACCATAAACATATTTGGAGTCAGTGTATATCGTGACAGGTCTACCCGCATAGAGCCTGCATAATAAGTGTTGTCATTGGGGCGGGTACAGGAGCCGTCAACAAAGACGACATCTGCGTCCGGAACAGGTGTTGACATAAGATCAGGGCGGGGTGCAGTTTCAGACTCAATAGAGAGAGCACAGTCATGTTCGAGTGGGATGGTATCTGAGGGATTCTTAAGACCCAGTAAAGCGCTTAGGATTGGTGCTGGACCAGAGACACTTGAACTGTATTCTATGTGCAGTGCAGGGTTGCTTAGCAGTGTGACTTCATATCCACTAAAGCGCTTTGATATGTGCTGTGTATGTATGCCCTTAAGTAAAAATAAAACATCATGGGTTGTGGGTAGGTGAGGTTCGTACCCTAATGTGTATTGGCTTGCCATACTAACGGCCATTGCACATGCTGCCAGGGCACGCAAACAGGCCGGCATCCCTTGTACCGTTACTGGCAGAATCTTTGAAAAAAATGCTATGGGGCGCAACCGGCCCCCATGTTCTTGCGTCAGTACCGCGGCCATGGTTTTACAATTGTCCCTTGCAAACAGATGAAATGAAAGTACATAATCAGGGAGGCCAAGCGCGGGGCTTATTAACATCATTGCATTCCTGAGAACCTTAAAAGGCATTTAACATTTCATTAGACCATGTTATCACATTGGATTGACCCAACAGGGTGGCTTGTCTCAGAATGTTATCGTAGTAGGAGCAGTCAGGGATCCACTGTCTGCAATAGTTTATCATGCCTAAGAATGACACATGTCCTTCTTAGTTTTCGGGTTGACCAGGCCCGTGACAGACTGGACTCTCTTCTGACTGATGCTCCGTTCCCCCTGTCTGAGAACAAACCCTAAATATTCAACTTGCGTTTGACACCACTGCATTTTTTTTTTAAGGGAGACCTTGTGCCTACATTCCTGTAACCAACTAAAAAGTGTTTTACCATCCTCCCGGCAGGCCTCCTCTGATGGACTGCATACGAGGAGATCATCCACGTATTGCAGCAGGACAGAACCATGGCTGGGGTGCCAGAATTTCAGAGTGGCCTGCAGTACAATACTGTAGACCACTGGGGCGTCAACGTACCCCTGAGATAACCTTTTCCATGTAAATTGGGTGCCTTCAAATGAAAATGCAAAAAGCAATGCCGTTTCCGGATGTACAGGGATGCTAAAAAAAAAATTGCATTCTTCAGGTCAATTATAGAAAAATGTGTATGTGTCGCTGATATTGATGACAGAAGTGACGTGACATCTGGGACAATTGGCGCAATTAGAATCACTAGGGAATTAACTGCGCGCAAGTCTTGAACGAACCTGACAGTCCCGTCAGCTTTGTTCACGGGGTTAATTGGGGTACTGAAGGGGAAGACTACAGGTTCCAGGATACCATCCTGTAGAAACTGGTCAATCATAGGACGTAGACCGTCCTCTTTCTCTTTTTGACAATGTTTAAAAAATTCTATTAATATCTTCTATTTCTATCGCCTTTTTAAGTAACTTATTCCCCACGGTCATAAATGGAAAATGGGTTTTGTTGGTGTTATTCTCATATCTTAAGGCTTATTAATGGCGATCCTTTGTTATATACGAGTGGCCATAATAACGAAAGGCAGTATATATTCTTCTGCTTTTTTTACTTTATTTTTTTTCTATTTTCTCTTTTACTTCTCTTTTTTCTTTTTCCCGTCTTTGGATGTGGATGGGGCCGAAGGTTTCAAATCCTCCATTGCCCCCACCGCACCCAAGACCTCTGTCTCAGTAAAGGGACGGATATATGGATTGTCTATAAGACGGAGGGGTCGTGGTTCCCAGCTGACACGGGTATTTCTTGTTTATTCCGTGGTATACTCTGTTCTATTTTATGCAGTCTGGCGCTGTCAGAGGACAATGGGGTCCCTCTTCTACATTGTTTCACCATTAATCATTGTCCCCCCCTCCCCAATTTCATATACTGCATATCCCACTGAGGTCTCCCTGATAATAGGGCCATGCCTCGGTGTCGTCGAGACATAATCCTTTCACTATATCCATATAGAATGGGCTGTGGTCTCCCTGTCTGAGGAAAGGATCACAACTCCCACTGCTTCTGTCCATCCCGCCAGATTATCTATCCATGGGTTAATTAAATAGCAATCTGTGCCCCCTACTCGTGCTACATAATCTTTACAAAACTCTCCTATTTTCAGTAAGGGATATTCTTTAACCTTGCTACTTTAAATACCCATGGTTAGTTGTACAATTGAATAATCAGGCAGGTAAAATAGAGAAAGAAAGAAAAAAGAGAGACTCTTCACAGTGCTCGAAAAGAAAAACAATTTAAATTCTTACTATATATATATATCTCTCTATGCCACATGGATCATAAAATAGATCAAAAAATGAGCTAATTTAAGGATAAATAATAAAAACTATTTAGTGAATCCTCCCCTAATCTCGAGAATCAAACTTCTAATCTTTTGCTTTTTATTTTGTAGTTATATAATTCCTTCATATCATAAACAAAAATTTATAAACCACAATCCAATAGTATATAAAAACTAGCTTCACAATATATGTATCTCCGGTTAGTAACTGCATACATGACCAACATCATCCACCCCATCAGTCAGCAACTAACACACAAATGGCCAACAAACACCTCTGCTTAATACAACATACACCTCACAGCAAACAATGTCCAACTAGTCAGCTCTTATATATACATATATATATACACAGTACCATCAGTATACAATGGGGCAAAAAGTCTGCCCTACCTTACAGATTTTCCTGCCAACCAATTAACTTATCACTCTATAATAATATATACTTTAACAATATATACATATATATATATATATATACATATACATAACGACTTTTCCGCCTCACCTTGCGGATTGTTCGTTATTTTAACTTATAACTCTATTATCACAACTGATGGACGTCTGTCTTACCTTACAACAGTGAATCTTAACACTCTAATATTCTTATACTCTAATATTCTTATACTCTATTATTCTTATATTCTATTATTCTTATACTCTATTATTCTTATACTCTATACATTTTATGAGGGTTAACGCAAGGTGTGATCAATTGGACATATTATGTCCCTTCTATTGAGTGTGGTCCCTGACCCACTCCATCTTTAAATAAACGGCCCCTGGCAACGTTTTCTTTTAATTTGTAATAAACGGCCCCTGGCAACGTTTTCTTTTAATTTGTAATAAACGGCCCCTGGCAACGTTTCCTTTTACACTATAGGACATGGACAACTAACTTTAGTTCGAGATAAACGTTGTCATTGCCCTCGTCCAGACAAGACAATATACTCACCAGGACGAGGGGTGACCGTTCATGTCGGCAGTGCCTCCAGATTGAAGAGAATAATGGTCTCCAATTGTCCGTCCTTAACCCCTAAGACCCTGTCTTAGGCACACCTTGAGTTAACTCTCTTCTGCGCAGGGAGAGAGAGAAATCAAAACACACGAGGCATGTTTTAGTCTGGCATCTCTCTCTGCCTTCCAACGGTCCTTTGACACATATTTATACCTGTGTCAAGGCGCTGGCTCTTTATTTCATTAGTTAACATTTCAAAACATAACATAGTTCATTGGCCAGTTTCAATACAGGTCTGGTGACACATTTCTAGACAGTCCCGTGGCCTCGGCATGTGATTTCTTGAGATATCAGCATTTCTTCAGACATCAGCACTTTTTTAAGACATCAGCACTTTTTTATCACTTCAAAGAAATTTGCAAACATCAGCATCTAAAGACATTTGCAAACATCAGTATCCTTGTCATTCTAAAGACATTTGCAAACATCTTGAGAAGTGAACCTTAGTCCTATAATACTGCTGACTATCAATTTATCTTAAAACTATTTCTTATATTTTAAACCTTAATTTATCTATTAATATTATAATTCCTGGGGTGTTATTTAACTACTTATAGGGTCCTTCTTATAGGTTAGCACATGGTGGTCTGAGGATTCCTTTTCCTTCAGACATCGCTATCTCTGAGACCCATCAAGTTGGTGATCGGTCTCAAGGAAGCCGTGATGGATCAGATCTGTGAATGCACGTGCAGCTCCGTGCCATTGGTCTGCACAGGCGCTGCGGGACTTGCGTATGTAAAGTTAGCAAGTCCCGTCACGTTGCGTGATTTGCAGGGTTTACGCTATGCAAGTAGCACAGGAAGCTCAAATTGCACAGGAAGCTCAAATTGCACAGAAAAGCCTCAGGGATGTCCGGGTTTGGGAGTCCCTGAGCCGAAGAGGAGGAGCTGTGAGTGGAGCTGGAGAAAAAATAAGTAACAATCAGACAAAATAAAAAAGGTAAATAATTTAAGGGAAAAAAGGGACCTCCACTTTTACACTGGTCATTTAATGTTGTCATATGTGTTGTTGTTATAAAGCTGGTTGTGCCGTAGGAGCTTGGTTTGCTCAGGTTATCCAGTTTAAAGCTATTGTTTGTGCTGTCTGGTCCTGTTTGGTTGTTTGTCCTTTGATTCATTTGATGTTGATCTGCTAACATCCAGATGTACTGGTATTGTCCTTTTTCCCTGTTTAGGGGCAGCAGGAATGGCTGTGCAATTTTGTAGGGATAAGTTCGGACACCATATGGAGGAACTCCTTATGGTGGAGGTTTGTTTGGAGGATGGCGGTCCAGGGGACACAGTATGTATTACCTACGGATAAGGGCACTGCTAAGATTCATCTTGACAGATTGTTACAAAAGGAATTAAAAATCAAGTGGGAGATTTCCACTATGGAAAAATATATTAAAGAAAAAAATCACCCCTAGGGGGCTGAGGTTTGATAAGGAGCCTACCTTTTGATAAACATGTTGAGCCCTTTATGGAAAGGTGGAATAACCTACTAGAGGACTTTTCATTTAGACTCATGGGACTTATTGTAGAGAGACGGAAGGAGTACCTTAAAGAGTTAAATGTAGAAATTGGTAAATTACAGCAACAGATAGAGGAGTGTCTTAATAGTGAGGAACTGGAAGTATTCTCAGAAGTTCTTACCAAATCCCTCGAGAGGGTTGAAAAGGAAACTGTAGCCATTAAAGTTAGGAAGTACAGAAGGGACGTACAGGATTATGCATCTGGGAATGTGAGAAGGAAAAAGAAGACTTCTGAGATTAAGAAAGAAGACCCCCAGATTAGGGGTATTAGGACACCCGTGAAGAGGGGCCCCTGGCGGAGGTACGCTGGACCTACATTTAGAGAACGTGAATATGCTCTAGAGTCATCTGGAACATGGAATAGACGTCGGTTTAATAACTCCCATGGGAATAATCAGATTTATAGGAATGATCAGATTTACGGTGGGTTTAAAAGGGACTGGGATCAACCCTTGCCACAAAGAGTTAGGAATCGTAGTAGGATACGGTCCGTGAGGAATGAACAAGTATCACACTCCAGATGGGAAGTTGTACATAATGGAAGGGGGGGAAGAGGTGTAGGTTGAACAGATTTGGGGAGAACAGGACGATCTACAGTTGTGTTCAAAATTATTCAACCCCCACTGAAATTGAGTGTTTTGGCCAGTTTGACATTGATTTTGATCATTCAGTCATCTTGCTTACAATTAAATCAAAGAGGCACGTGTAGGTCAGACAAATATAACATAACATTTATAATGAAATAACCACAAATGTCTTTTCTCTGCTCACATCATTATCAGTTTTATTCAACCCCCAAGTGACATTCAATCTTAGTACTTAGTACAACATCCTTTTACAGTTATAACAGCTTTTAAACGTGAAGCATAGCTTGACACAAGTGTCTTGCAGCGATCTACGGGTATCTTCGCCCATTCGTCATGGGCAAAAGCCTCCAGTTCAGTCACATTCTTAGGCTTGCGCACTGCAACTGCTTTCTTTAAGTCCCACCAGAGGTTCTCAATCGGATTTAAGTCAGGTGACTGCGATGGCCACTCCAAAATGTTCCAGCCTTTAATCTGCAACCATGCTCTAGTGGACTTGGAGGTTATGCTTGGGATCATTGTCCTGTTGAAAGGTCCAACGTCTCCCAAGCCTCAGGTTTTGGGACTGCATCACATTGTCATCCAATATCTCCTAGTACTGAAGAGAATTCATGGTACCTTGCACACGCTGAAGTTTCCCTGTACCTGCAGAAGCAAAACAACCCCAAAGCATGATTGACCCCCCGCCGTGCTTCACAGTAGGCAAGGTGTTCTTTTCTTCATAGGCCTTGTTCTTCCTCCTCCAAACATAGCGTTGATCCATGGGCCCAAACAGTTCTAATTTTGTTTCATCAGTCCACAGAACACTATCCCAAAACTTCTGTGGTTTGTCCACATGACTTTTGGCATACTGCAGTCGACTCTTCTTATTCTTTGGAGACAGCAAGGGGTTGTGCCTGGGAGTTCTGGCACGGAGGCCTTCATTACGCAGTGTGCGCCGTATTGTCTGAGCTGAAACTTCAGTACCCACATCTGACAAATCTTTTCTCAGTTCCTCAGCAGTCACACGGGGACTTTTCTCCACTCTATGCTTCAGGTAGCGCACAGCAGTCGAAGTCAGCATCTTCTTTCTGCCACGACCAGGTAGCGTTTCAACCGTGCCCTTTGCCTTGAATTTGCGAATGATGCTTCCTATGGTCTCTCCTGGTATGTTTAACATCTTTGCAATCTTCTTATAGCCATTGCCCTTCCTGTGAAGAGTAATCACCTCCTCTTCTCATCTTCCTGGACCATTCTCTTGACTTCACCATGTTTGTGACCACACCAGTAAATGTCTAGAAGGAGCTGAGTATCACAGTCATTTTAAAGCTGCCTAATTGGTGCTTATTATGCTTTATTGCTGCTCCGTGACATCCACAGGTGTTTTCAATACCTGATTGAAAACACTTGAATGAACCTCTGTTCTTCAGAGTGGTAGTCTTTAAGGGGTTGAATAATTGTGTCAATGAAGAATTCACAAAAGAAACATTTACTACTGTATTACAAAACCAATTGATATCATTTTAGTCGCATATGGTTCTTTAAAAAGTCCTTGTAGGATTTCATTCTGAATACAATTACAAATGTACACTAAATTCCCTAAAACCCTTTACAGCATTGGGGGTTGAATAATTTTCTATGAATCGGTTTTGGCAAGGTTGGAAAAGGGAGGGGCGTCTGTTTTCTAGAGTCTTGGTGAGCATGTTGCTGACCGAGGTAGGCTTGTGCACGCTTCCCAAGCAAACGTCTCTTATAATAACCCATCCTAAGTCGAGTCGTTGGGCATAGGGAGCGTTGTGAGGGCCATTAATCTGATCTCTAACTTTGTGACCTCAGTTGGATCCAGCTAGTGGCAACCTAGCGAAACGCGTTTTGGAGGACTACCTAAATTTATCATTTTACCTTTTATATTCTGACCCAATTGTTTTAAGCTGCTGACCCGAATAAACCCGTTTTTCTTCGCCATATCCCTGCATCCTGTGTCTGTTATCCATCAGAAAATCAGACCCCACAGAACATCCTGGTACTCTTTGAAGGGCAACCTTGGATCTATGGAGGACTGAACACATGGAGAAACACCAAAGGAGCAGAGGAAGGCAAATCTGAAGAGGAGGGTACACACCAGCAGAGCAGCCTGACAACTCGGAGGACAGATCTATGTAAGTGCGATTGATCCACCTACCTGATCCATATTTCAACTTCTCTCCCTTAATTATATTCTCTGTCTTGGAGGTACAAGACCAAGAGAATAATCGGGACGAGAGAAGCAATAGATTGTTTTACCATGGAACAAGTCCCATACAGACTTTGATTGTATTCTCTGTAACATAAGGGACACTAGGTGGCGCCACTCACCAAGAAACGAGCGCCACAAAAGAAACAGTGAATTGTCCATTTCTTTATTTTTATTTACCGAACATCATGTGTACTGTTTAATGATATTGTTGGTTTAGCACAACAAGTTTGAAAACTATTCTGCATACTATTTACTGACAGGAGGTTAAACCGTTGGCAGATA
The DNA here is from genome assembly GCA_009667805.1 of Leptobrachium leishanense. Lineage (NCBI taxonomy): Eukaryota > Metazoa > Chordata > Amphibia > Anura > Megophryidae > Leptobrachium > Leptobrachium leishanense. The sequence continues at coordinate 7,288 of RXON01004731.1, read as the reverse complement.
TCTATATATCTGCCTACTTGCAAGTAGCGCCGCATAGTGGGGACCCCTCTCCTCTTTCTGTAGTTCTGGCAGCAGTTGCAAGGCTCTGCCACAACCCCCTATTGGCAGCACACCCGCAACCTATCCCCGCACGAGCTTTGAAGCGCCAGGAGGGTACCAGTCAAATCAAATCAAAATAAGCTTTATTGGCAGGACCAAATACATTTTAGCATTGCCAAAGCATATGGGGAGGTTACATGGGGTGGAGGGGGGGGGGTAGTGGGACATATATGGGGGTAATGGGCAAGTCCATGGACATTATCAGGGGTAAGGGATAATGTGAAGTGGGATGGGGGCGAGTCTGTGTTGGGGATTTATAAGTTCGGGATCTCTCATGTTCCTCTCAGTCTGTGACATTCTGTGACGTATTGGGCAGATATTTTCACCGCCGGCTCCTCTTCTCCCAGTATGATGTGGAGTTTCCTCGTCTCTTCTATAGAGGTGAAGTCCGGGATGAGAGCGGAGAGTCTCTGGAAGTGGGTGTCCCTCAGTACTGAGTACTTGGGGCACTGTAGGAGGAAGTGGACCTCATCTTCCAGGGTCCCCTGGTCACAATGCTGGCACTGTCTATTCTCCCTGGGCTTGTAGGTCTGTCTATGCCGCCCTGATTCGATTTCCAAGCTGTGGGCGCTCAGTCTGTACCGGCTCAGGATCTGTCGGTCTTTGGGGTCTTGTAGTACCTCCAGGTATGGGGCCAGTTTGTATTCCCTCTGTAAGGATTGGTAAATGGTGAGTTTCTGGGAGTTTGCTATATCATGTCTCTATTCTCTGATATAGTTTTCCCTGGAATCATTAATTAGGGCCTTTATTTGATATTTTGTCAGGTTGCATTCATGGGGGCTTTGGATGATCAGGGTGGATATGAGTTGTTGCAGCCCACATGGTTTGGGGTGGTCCTTGTTGGCCAGTAGGGCTTTATGGTGGTATGAGTTGAGGCTGCTGATGTTTAGGTGGTCCCAGTATGATAGCGCCCTCTTCTGTACTGCAAGAAGTAAGGTGAGTCTGCCCAGCTCGGCCCGGCAAGCATTGTTAGAGGTGCTCTGATGGACTTGGAGGAGGTGCTTGCAGAATTCCAGATGGAATATTTCTGTCTGGCTGGTGTCCTATTTGGGTTGGTCAGGGTAGGTGATGGGGCCCCATACTTCACTTTATTATTATTATTATTCTTTATTTTTAAAGCGCCAGCATATTCCGCAGCGCTGTACAATAGGCACAGTATAGACAGGGTTACAATACATTGAACAACATTTGACAAACAGTACAGGAGGAGATGAGGGCCCTATTCCCGTAGGAACTCACAATCTGGGAGGGTTGGGGTTGGAAACAGGAGGAGAGGACTGTAAGGTGAGAGTGATTGATGGTTGTGTCAGTGAGTTGGGAGTCACTGCCATAAAGAAGGATTGGAGCGATGATGCTATCAAAGATTTTAAGTCAGACTCTTACAGGCGGTTTTAGTTTGTAGCGGTTTCTCCTGATGGCATAGAAGGTTCTACACGCCTTGTCTTTAGGGCCTCTATGACTGGTTTGAAGCTTCCCGATGGGTTTGTTTCTAGGCCGAGGTATGCGTAGCTGTTGGCTTCATCAAGATTGCAGTCATTAAGTGTGAAAGAGGACCTCTTGGTTTTTGCATTCTTCCTTTGGAAAACCATGACCTTTGTTTTCTTTTGGTTGATGGGTAGTGCCCATGCCACACTGTATTTTTCCAGCACTTCCAGGCTGTCTTGTAGACCTCTCTCTGTTGGTGACAGTAATAGGAGGTCATCTGTATACAACAGGAACTTCACTTTGGTGTCATGTAGAGTTAGTCCTGTTGCTGAGGAGGATTCTAGAGATTCAGCCAGTCCATTGATGTAGATGTTAAAGAGGGTTGGACTTAAGCTGCAGCCTTGTCTGACTCCACGAGCCTGCCGGAAGTACTCTGTTCTCTTCCCATTCACCTTTATGCTGCAGAAGTTCTCATTATATGAGCTCTTGATGACGTCATATGTTTTCCCTCCTATTCCACTCTCCAGTAGTTTGAGGAACAGGCCTGGGTGCCACACTGAGTCAAAGGCCTTCTTAAAGTCCACAAAGCAGGCAAATATTTTTTATATTTACAATACATGTTTTGTATTGTGGACACGGTCCTTGATGAGACTGTGCAGGGTGTAGATGTGATCTGTAGTGCGATGGTTTGGCATGAACCCCGCTTGGCTTCTGTTGAGGACGTTATGCTGTGTCAGGAAGCTGAGTATTCTTTTGTTCTGGATGCTATTGAATAGTTTTCCCAGCGTGCTGCTGACACATATCCCTCTGTAGTTGGCTGGATCATATTGGTCTCCACTCTTATGGATGGGTGTTATGAGGCCTTGGTTCCATACTTGAGGGTAGAATCCAACGCTCAGGAGCAGGTTGAAAACTTTACATATTGCGGCATGTACATATTGTGGTGTTTAATCATCTCTGGAAGAATTCCATCCATCCCGCTGGCTTTTTTACTTTTCAGATCTTGAATTTATTCTGATACACCCATTACACCCCAAGAAGTATCTAACGGGTTTTGGAAATCCTTGTTTTTTTTCCTCCAGTTCATGTAGTCTTCTGATGATGTGTTCCTGTTCCCCAGTTAGCTCCTCTTTGGGAATGTCTTTGTACAGGCTCTTGAAATATTTGAGCCAGTTGTTGCCATTTTGGATGTGGAGGTGTTTTTTCATGGATCCTGAGCCGATTTGACTCCAGGTTTCCCAGAAAGAGTTTTCCTGAAGAGCTTCTTCCAGTTGTTGAAGGTTTTGGGAGATGAAGTTTTGTTTTTTCTTTGAGGATTTGTTTATATTTTTTCTGCAGGACACCATGAGTGATCCTCAGACCAATGTTGTCGGGGTCTCTGTGTTTTTTATTTGAGACTGTTCGTAGGTTGTTCCTTAGTGTTCTGCATTCTTTGTCAAACCATTTATTGGGTTGTTTATTGGATGACTTCTTGAAGTTGACTTTTTTAATGTTGGAGGTCTCTGCGATGGTGTGTAGTATGCTGTGGAGGTCCTTTGCTGCTCGGTTCACCCCCTGGAGACTTAGTACATAGGTATGGTTTTGAAAGTCTGTTAGCTGATCTTTGATGTCGGGTCTGTTGATGACCTCTCTGTAGGCTATGGTAGAGTGTCTGGTCCATTTGAAAGATGGTGGGAGGTTGTACAGTCCGCTCTGATGGGGTTTTGAGGACGGTTTGTTTGAGGATTTTATATAAAGCAGTAGTTGGCTGTGGTCTGACAGGTGCGTTTGTGGGGTGACGGTGAAGGCGTTGATGTGAGTGGAGTTGATATCTGTGATTGCATAGTCTACCACACTGTTTCCTACATGGGAGCTTAATGTATACCTTCCCAGAGAGTCTCCCTTGGTGCGGCCATTAAGGATGTAGAGCCCGAGACTCCGACACAAATTCAGCAATTTTCTTCCACTCTTGTTGGTTGTATTGTCATAGCTGTTTCTTTGCACCTGTATTGACTCCTGACAGTAGTTTGTGGCTCCCAAAATGTATGTGTTCCCATCTCAGGTCACATAGTCCTTTTCTCTTCCTGTCCTGGCGTTGAGGTCTCCATAGAGAAGCACGTGTCCTAGGGACTGGAAGTGGGTGGCCTCACTCTGTACAACCTCATAGGTGTCTGTTTTGGAGTATGGAGACTCTGGTGGTGCAATGTAAGCTGCACATAGGAAGATGTCTGACTGAGAGGTAAGGATGGAGCTACTTATTTTTATCCAGATGTGGCTCTCTCCTTTCTTGATTGCTTTGATGTTCTCGTGTAGCTCCTCCTTATACCAGATTAATATTCCTCCTGAATGGCGACCCTGTTTGATGCTTTTATCCTTCTGGGCGGGCACGGAAAATTCTCTGTAGCCAACAGGTGTTTGTTGGTCATCTTGTGTCCGGCTCCATGTTTCCAGCAGGATTTGGATGTCCACGTTGTGCAGTCTATGTTTGAAGTCTGGATCGTTTACTTTGGATTCAAAGGCTGAAGCATTCAGACCCTGAATGTTCCAGCTACTGATTGTTAGTGATGTCATTTTATGTTGTTATACCTTGTAATGAGCAAAATTACATGGGACAACCAGGTTCTGGATGCAAATCATTCTGGAAGTAGGTGAGAGTTGAGAATAAAAACTTGTATCATATAAAAATATGGACATACGATTGAACAAGATGGCTACAGGCATAGTTACATAGTTACATAGTTATATAGGCTGAAAAAAGACATGCGTCCATCGGGTTCAGCCTCTCCCACATAACCTACTGCTGTTGATCCAAAAGAAGGCAAAAAACCCAGTCTGAATATGCAACATACTGGGAAAAAATTCCTTCTTGACCCCAGAATGGCAGTCAGATTTCTCCTTGGATCAAGAAGCTTTTACCCATATATTAAATATTATAACCCTTAATATTCTGTGTCTGCAGGAAGTCATCCAGTCGTTTTTTAAAAGTCTGTACAGACTCTGACCCAACCACCTCAACAGGCAGAGAATTCCACAGCTTTATTGTTCTCACCGTAAAATAACCCTTCCTATGCTTTAAGCTAAATTTTCTTTCTTCCAGTCTAAATGGATGACCCCTTGTCCTATGTATAGACCTGTTAATGAATAGGTTATCAGACAATGGTTGATAATGGCCCCGTATATATTTATATAAGGTTATCAGATCCCCTCTAAGGCGCCTTTTCTCTAAACTAAACAGGTTTAAGCTTGTTAGTCTTTCCTCATAACTTAACCCTTCCATCCCCCTTATTAATTTAGTTGCCCGTCTCTGCACTTTTTCTAGCGATATAATATCTTTTTTTAAGACAGGTGCCCAAAATTGCACGGCATATTCAAGGTGCGGCCTGACCATTGATTTATACAGAGGCAAAATTATGTTTTCATCCCGTGAGTGAACTCCCCTTTTAATGCATGCCAGTACTTTGCTGGCCTTGGCGGCTGCTGTTTGACATTGCACATTGTTACTTAGTTTGAAGTCTATGATTATTCCCAAATCCTTCTCCTGCTTGGATTTCCCTAACTCCGTACCATTTAGGGTATAAATTGCTTGTGTGTTCTTCACTCCAAAGTGCATAACTTTGCATTTATCTAGATTAAATTTCATCTGCCATTTAAGTGCCCAGTCCCCCAATCTATCTAAATGCCTCTGCAGCGAAGTAACATCCTGCTCACATTGTATTACTTTTCCTAGCTTTGTGTCATCTGCAAACACTGATACATGACTTTCAATGCCTATTTCAAGGTCATTTATAAATAAATTGAATAGTATTGGTCCTATAACAGACCCCCGAGGGACACCACTTACCACTGGTGTCCATCTTGAAAATGTACCATTTATGACCACTCTCTGTACCCTATCTTTTAGCCAGTTTTCTATCCAAGAACAAGTATTTTCATCTAGACCATTTTTTCTTAATTTAAATAGTAACCTTTTGTGTGGAACTGTGTCGAAAGCTTTGGCAAAATCTAAGTAAATCACATCCACTGCGACCCCCTCATCTATACTTCTACTTACTTCCTCATAGAACGTAATTAGGTTAGTCTGACATGATCTGTGTTTCATGAAACCATGCTGATTTTTGCCAATTACATTATACCTCCCAATAAATTCCTGAATATTATCCCTTAGTAACCCCTCAAATACTTTCCCAGCCACAGATGTTAAGCTCACAGGTCTATAATTCCCAGGCACAAATTTTAAACCTTTCTTAAATATAGGGACCACGTCAGCTTTTCTCCAATCCTTTGGTACTATTCCTGAAATAAAAGAATCTTGAAAGATTAAGAACAGAGGTTTACATATTTCAACACATAGCTCTCTCAGTACTCGCGGGTGAATTCCATCTGGCCCTGGGGCTTTATTAACATTCACATTGTTTAATTTCTGTAAAACCTTGTCCTGAGTCAACCAGTCACTTTGTATTAGTAAGTTTTTAGCATCCATTTGGTTTTCCTATGAAAATACCTGATAGCACGCTACCCTGGTTTCAATCATATGTGTCTGATCGGTCGCAATATGTGTCCATTTCTGACAGCTCCTCCCTTCCCCTCCCAGTCACGTGCGGTGTACCCCAAGGCTCGATACTCGGCCCCCTGCTATTCACAATATTCATAAATGATCTGCCCAATGTCTGCAAAGCCTCAATTGTACACATGTACGCAGACGACACCGTAATCTATACCAGCAAACTAAATCTCCCACAACTGAAGGCCGTGCTGCAAGAACAATTCACAGAGGTAGAAAAGAGGATCAAACACAACAAACGTTTTCTAAATACTGACAAAACTGTAACGATGCTCTTTGGAACCGCACCTAAACTACACAAATTGCAAACACCCCATCTATGTGTCAGGACAAAATCAAATGGCACACTGACCACAGTCACTTCTCTCAAATATCTAGGTATGTGGTTAGACCCAAATCTATCTTTTGGCCCCCACATCGAAAAACTCTCATCTAAAATTTACCCCAAACTAGGTGCCCTGTACAGAAACAAATCCTGACTGAGCCCCGCGGTAAGAAAGCAGATTGTACAACAAATGCTTATGCCGGCTATTGATTACGGAGATGTAGTGTATGCAGCTGCCCCGCAAACACACCTTCAGAAACTTACCACATTGTAGAACTCATTCTGTCGCTTTGTGCTACAATGTAACTACATGACCCACCATTGTGACATGTTAACCCCTTAAGGACCGCTGACGTACCCTGTACGTCCTGCCCACGGGTCTCCCTTAGACCCGCGGATGTACAGGGTACGTCAGCGGCACCTAACCCCCCTCCTGCCCAATACTTACCTCCCTCGCTGGATCCCTCGCAGATCTGGCAGGGAGGAAGCCTTCCCTCCTGATTTGCATGGGCCGGCGAGCTCGATGATGTCACCACGCTGCGTGGTGACGTCATCAGCAGGCGCCTCCATTGAAATCAATGGAGGGGAGGGGGGCTCCTTCGGAGCCCTCTATCTCCTCAACCATTGAAGCTAGGAAGATGCTTTTTGCACCGCTGGAAAGGGGACCATTTCGCTGCCGAATCGCGTTTCGGCGCTAATTGGCACCAAAACGCGATTCGAACCTGGAGGGGGGCTGACATCTTGGATGTCAGCCAAGCCTCCAGGTCCCCCCCCCCCACCCACTGACAACCTCACCATATGTGTGAGGATGTCAGTGGGCCAGTTAAGGGGATCCTAAGGATCCCCCTATCTCCCGATCCATGGCAGCTAGATGGATAGATCCGTGACAGCTGATCATG
>RXON01004729.1:0-26806 GCA_009667805.1 Leptobrachium leishanense | reverse complement strand
TAGAAAATGCTTAAATACTAATCTAGAAATAAAGAGACTCTATACTGCAGAATATTATAAGCAACGGTTTATTAGATATTGAATTAAAAACTAATGTCTACGTGCAAAGATTCTCACCTCTAAGGCTAGGGTCAGACGAACGCATTTTCACGTTGTCTGTGAAAAAGTGCGTTCGAACGACCGTTTATTTTTTTCACAGAATACGCGATAGCGGTCATACGATGCGCCTTTTCGTCCGTGATTTTGTAGCGGATCATCAATGAAACACTTTTTGTGTCTGGACGTTATGTTAGCCGGACATTAGCAGCGTCTGACGTCTCCCAATCTCTCACACGCCGCTATGCGGACGCAGCGCACTCTGTACGGCAGTAGTAGCGGTTTGACATTCTCTAAAAAATGCGTTCGTTTGCCACTTGCGTTGCGCGGACAAACGTTCGTGCGGCCGTTCTTCGTATGTTCCCCGGCATTGGATGTCATTTTGCTGCTAGCACGGCCGTGATTTTGTGCGGCTAAACGCACGTTAAAACTGCGCTCGTCTGACCCTAGCCTAAATGACCTCTGTTCACAAACGGGCATAACACCAGGTATTTCAGAAGTACTTCCTTCCTTACCTGTCTTTTTATGGGGGGTTGTTTATAGCTATGTTTGTGTCTCTTTGTTTTTGTTTGTGTATGATTTGTGTGAATGGTTAAAATTATAATTTAACAAACTCCCTAATATAATTACCATATATGGAATTTCAATAGACCGTTTTCTTCCCATATATCAAAGATGAAGTAAGGCGCTGCGCGACTCTGATCAAAGGAGATGATAGAAACAACCACACCAAGATATGGCAGATCAACATCTGACTAGCTCGTGGTCAGTCAGACCCGTTTATTATTTCAACATCCAATAGAAATGTTTGTTATAGAAAAGAGCTTCCTGTCCACTCCTAACATAGGAATGTGATATAACAGCCGATCAGAGCAGATACATTTCTACATCATGTAACAAAGATTTCACGGGCATTTCTATCACCCTGAGAGGAAACGAAACTGAGCAGACACCGTACTGGAACAAGGTGGGGGGGAATTTCACACTAATGCATATTGAAATATGGCACGTATTTCAATTATAGGACATTTATAATCCTACAGAAAAATTAAAATCTAACAAGTGTGCATCTGGGTGTTTGTATAGAGCTGTGTATGAGTGTGCATCTGGGTGTATACCTCCCACACGTCCTATTTTGGTCCAAATCCCCCTTTTTTTATAATGTTCCTCCTTTTTAGGGGTTCCTCCATATTTTTTCGGTGTGCGGATGTAAAGCAGTATTTTGCTTTTGTAAAGTAACAATGTTATCGACATAACTATGTCTGGGAATAGCCTTGTTTCTGAGCCTGCCTTAAGCGGCTGCCCTAGAAAATATGTATGTGTTTGTATCTTCTGTGTTTTTGGCTATGTATGGGTAGGACTGTGTGTCTGGCCTTTTGGTGCGGGTTAATTCAGTGGTGCTTGATTCTCAGTGACAGCAGAGCATGTGTCAGAATGCAGAGCATTATTGCTGTGTAGGGTTTGGGCAAGTGTCACCTGAGCAGCAGGAGGACTGTCAGGTGGCCTGTGCCTCGTAGCAGGTGTGAGCCCAAGGTTCAGTGAAGCAGGAGTTCAGGCAGGCTGCAGGCCAAAGCATGGTGTTTATTTAAATAAATAGGAGGAGAACTGAACTAAAGCAATGGAGGAGACCAGCAATAAACTTAAGCAGAGAGGAGACACAGGAGAAGGGCTGAAGTAAGATTAGTGGGAGTAGTTGTAGGAAACAATATGCTACTGGGAACTAAAGACAGGGGGAGCAAGGAGCACAATTATAAACAGGAGAAAGGGACCTAGAAACAAGAAACACAGAAGAGAACTGAAAATGAAACTGGGATTAAGTCCATTTCAGGCCGGGAGCTGGCAAATGTACCAGTGGTTGTGGCTGAAGGTATCCAGATAGGTTCTCTCGGTAGTGGGGGTCTCTTGGCAGTAGGGGGTCTCTCATCAGCAGGGAATCAACTTGGTAGGGTTCTGAAACAGGAGTTTTTCAAGAGGCAGGTTAGGTTAGAAGTACACGTCAGACTTCAACGAGGAGTCTCTTGAAGGAGGGTGTAGCTTCCTCTTAAGGAGGCCTCATGAGTTAGATGAGATGTACCTGAGGCCTCCTGGAATCAGCACAGGACTTTGGTAAGTGCCAAGGAACCTGCATATGCATACTACACAGGGGAATTCAGTAAGAAGTACCACAGGTTTGATCTTCTTGTGGCGAGAGGCATGACAGGACAGACCCTGTGCAGCAATTTTCAGGGAAGAGTAACTGTCATAAGCACAGCCAGGGATCCGGCACCTGCTCCGCCGGTCACTGTGAACCTAACACCAGCTCTTAGCCAAAACTGGTAGAGTGCTCCTTTATGAAACGTCTTTATGGATCTGCCCCTACTCGTAAACCCCCTCACCACATTTGATGTCCATTCGGCACCCTTCGACAAACTCAATTCAACATTCACCGCAGGGTCCACGAAGTGCACCAAAGGGATCTGCCGAAGGCTGCTAATCAACCCACTGACGATCAACGCCGAACACGGCTGCAAACCACCAAGCGCAGCCAATGATCCGACGAAAAGACAGCCGAAAGCACCTGCAGCCCACCAAACCCAAAAGGTGATCCTCTGAACAGACTGCCAGACGCCACCGATCACGCACCGAAGGTCGCCGAAAAGAGACGATCAGCGCTGACCAGGGATAAACAAAAACCTGCAATTTTTAAAAGCTATTTAAATTAAAAAAAATGCATGCAAATAATATATAGGGTCCTATGAATAATAATAAAAAGGTCTGTTACAGAATAAAAAAAAAACATTAAAAAAAATGGAATCAAAAATTTTACCTGAAAAAATCCATAAAAATGCCTAAAAAAATGAATTATTAAAAACAGACTTTTTGCTGCAAATAAAAAGAAAGGTTGAATAAAAAAATAAAAACTGAATGTTTTTTTTCAATAGAAACTTCTGGATTTCCTGTTTAAACCTGTTAAACAAAAGCACCGAAAATCTGGGCATTTAACACCTTTTCGGTGCTGTTCAGTGTTCTCTATGGAGCCCCGCTGGTGTCACGCATTTTTTCTTTATAAACGTGGCCACGAGATACCCTTGGCGTGCGCACGAGATCACTATTTTGTGCGCATGCAGAGATTGTCTGACCCAGGCTTTAAATCATAAAGTTACCAACAGAGCAGCCGAATACATTGATCTCCTCTGTGTCTCAGCGCGTTAATATTACTGCTTGTAATGAGGAGGTGCGAGATCAAATCATAGCGGCTCATGTTTCTTCTTTTCTTTAAATCTCATTTACCTCTGTCTCTATTTACCTTCAAACCAGCACCAAAATAACCATGATAATTTCATAATAACTATCATTATTTTGGTGCTCGCTTTGAAGGTAAAATAGAGACAGGTAAATGAGATTTAACCCTTTCCCTGTGGAGGACGTGTGGGGAACGTCCTCATGACTCCCGCTATATACGGGGGACGTTCCTCACACGTCCTTCGAATGCGGGAGCCCTCGGAGAGGTACTCACTTCTCTCTCTCCGGGTCCCGCAGCGTTCTGATTTACTGGAAGTCAGACGCCGAATTTATGGGCCTCCATGTGCGATGACAACATTTTCAGGTGACCCCCCAGGAATGCATATAAGGCCGGCCTCTTCACGTCACCACATTAACAATACAATATCCCTGCAGGTCACATCACTGGGAGAGCACTTTCACTGATATCTCAACATCACAGAAGTCATGACAGAGGTCCTGGATTTGTGGAGGAGTGAGGACAATCCCCACACGATCTTCACCAGAGCTATATGCCGCAGCCAGGTCCATCCCATATTGTTTCTTCACGATGATGGGCAGTGCAGGAAAAATGCTGAGCCGCTGGAAGCAGAATCCCGGGGGTGTGGAAGGAAATCAGTCATTGAAGGAGAATATTCCTATGAAACATTGATTAATCATGGGATTTCCCTCAGTGTATCAATAATGCTCATTTGCAGGCAGCACTTTTCCTGCCTCTTCCATTAGAAGATACGGTATCCGCCACAGGAGCGGATACATGGAATGTCTCATGTTTAAAGACACATATTTCATCCACTCAAACCCTCTCCAAACACCAGCAATATCCTGAAAACACAAAATCCCAATAATCCACTGTGGATTAAAACTTGGTAACAATGTAACCCTTCCCCTGCCAGATCCCCCAGCAGCCATTGTCACAGTGTGCTGATTAAAGCAGGTACAGCTGTGTTTAGGGAGGCTCCGGCCTATAAACATAATGGCCTCCACTTGTTCAGAGAGATTTGGAGACCTTTCCTGAGGTTTAGAAGCTGAAGAGAGTTGCTGGGATTCCAGCATTGTAATATCTTATAATGGAGGTTACTCAAGGTAAGTGACCTGTGTATTGTGTGCGGTGCCTGTGTATTGTGTGCGGTGCCTGTGTATTGTGTAGGGCAGTATACTGTGTTTCAGTGTCTGGGTCACACAGGTTGGGAGATGAAGGAATATGTGCAGATGGTTTGTTATGGCATCAGATAATCTTCATAGCGAGGGTAAATTGGTTCTTATTGATCCAGGATGTAAGAGCTGCAGGTGTAATCAGGTCTGTCTCGAGGCTCTGGTCACGCTGTCCTAGTATTGTGACTTTTCATCACTCTGGCTAATTAGCATAGCTTAGACTTTGTCATTAACACTGCCGTACTGCTGGCATTGCTGCAGGGCATACACTATACTGACTAAAGACTCTTTTGTCCTTAAGGGGTTAAACTTTGAAGACTCTGGCATTGCACTTGGGCAGCTTGTGGAGGGTAACTTCATCATGGTTAGTCTTTTGCCTGTGTGAACCCATTTTGATCAGACTCCCCATGCACTGAACCTTCTGTAACTTCTTGGCTGTTTGGGGTTTTTTTTTTTTTTAATATGGCTTGACTTTTTTCTCTCCATACTTTTATAAATGTTGCCAAACTCTAGACCTGATGCTCTGCTTTTGGTTTTCCTGAAGTTGGTCAGTGACGACTAATGTGTATTGACTTGTATACATGACACAGTAGGTGGAAGCTGCTGGAGACCGCTCAGTGTGCTGCATAACTCCTTATCTGCATGTGGTCCAAGAGGCGTACATAGTAATCTCTTTGTTTATATCCCATTACTTGGACAATGATCTGTTGCTGATGTAACTGGATTTCATGTTTCTGTTGGGTTAAGGACTGAATTGTAATTTTGACCATTATATGGCTAAAGAGAAAATGAAGGCAAAGGTCATGTGCAGCTATAGTCTTTTCTGTTTAAGACTTACAATTACTGTCAAGTGGTGTAAACACTGAATGGAATGGTGGCTGGGTTTTACGACAAACCGGTTGTACTAATTTGATACTTCACCTGCCTTTGTTCACTCTTGTATACACTATATTCACCAACTGCTGATGTGGCCAACAATGTTGGCATATTTTTAAATAGAATCCACATGGAAAGGGTACCCATGCTGATCTTGTGGCATAGTCCCCAAAAAGCTTCCCTTGTCCACGTCTAAAAATGACTTTACCACTGTCCTGTTGGTTCAGTCCGAGGACTGCCCCCGACCCCCCCCCCCCCATAGCCTTCACTTCCTTTGTTCATGGGGGGGCTGTGCTATACCACAGCAGTGACTGGGAGGTGATCCAATGCAGAGGACACTGGCTGTATATACCAAGAGTAAGCTGTGGGAAGATTAAGGGCTGCTCGTGCCTCTTCTACAGGGAAGACCCTCGCCCACACATGCTGCCAATAAAGGCTTTTGTAAGGTGTGTGTGTGTGTGTATGGTGAACCCTTGTGTTGCAAAACCTTAATCCACATCTTCTCCGACCACCCTAATGGGTTGCATATTAATGACTGAACTCCCTTAGACTCAACGTCTCCATTTCTTCCCCAACTCAACCTGTTTCTTTCTTCTCCATCCCTTCAATGTTTATGATCCTACATATTTTGTTTGTTCTGTGCTCTGCTCCCTTCCCCTACATCTTACACTTCAAACCTCACTCCTTCATGGTGTTTCCTGATGCGTTTTACCAGGGCACGACTGGTCTTCAGTGACATTACACTATTAATACTAAAGGTAACTAGAATACAACTAAATGATTGACTCTGGACCAATGTCTTTATTTTATAGAGGTGTCCATCACACGGGCCAATATCTTCCCCTGTGTTTTTAGAGTAAAATAAAGGCAAAGGACCTTCTGTTTCTCCCCTGTGTGGGGCACGTGACTACTGTGCCACTTGCAAATCCAGACCTGCATCTGCTCCAACAGGTGCCAGATCAGTCCCCTCCTGAAGCTGGCTGACATCTTGGATGCCAGCCAAGCTTCTGGTATCTCTCCCTGCCTACTGGCATCACACATGGACGTGATGTCAGTTTGGTAGTTAACCCCTAGCTGCCACCTATGGTGGTGATAGGGTGGGTCCAATGACACCCCCCCCCATCTCGCAATCTGTGGCAGCTAGGTGATAATGTTTGGTATCGCCAGAGCGTGGCCATTCCCATGATGCCAGCCAAACATGACCATGTTTGGTCAAGAAAAATAAAATTATTAATTTTTTGGTTGTAATATTAACATTTCAATTATGTGAGCAATGATGCTGCATTTTTTTTCTTTCTATGGGGGTTTGCTAAAAATCCCCCCCCCCCAAAAATGTAACGAGTTCATTTCTAACTTTAACAAGTGCACCCCATAGAAAATATAACCGCAAAGGCTCGGATAATAAAATGTGGAGGAAAACACTTTACACGCTGTAGATCTAAAATTCTAATTATATTGCATTTATAATCTTCAGGCAGGACATGTCCATGTTAGAGAATCGTGACCAATGAAGCCCCACACACCAAGTACAGACGCAAGTTAGCAAGAACATAAAACCACTAGAAAGGCGCACAGAGTGCACTGCGTCCACATAGCTTTGTGTGTGAGTGATGGACGTGGTCAGACAGACTGCATTTATACAGCCAGCATTTTTGACGGAGCATTTTTTTTTTTCATTTTTTTCCCTCCTATCCGTCAAAAATGTCTCTTAAAAAAAGACAGGTCTTGTCAAAGTGCATCCATACTGCAGTTTGAAGAAAACCTACTTGTCTGACCCTAGCCTAAAAATGAGCTCAGCAGCAAAGAGGTTAACCGGTTAATGGTATTAAGGTCTGAACATGCAATACAGGCGCATTTATCTTTAAATTCTGTTTCCATTTTAGTCAACCATGTTGACATTTAGGCTATGGTCAAACAAACGCATTATTTGCAGCATCTGAACACATTGACAATTTTTTTTTTTCACGAATGTGCGAAAACAGTCATGCGATGCACATTTTCGGGCTTTTTTTTTTTTTTTTTTTACAGATCGTCAATATACTTTTTGCGTCTGGATGTTATGTTGGCTGGATATTAGCAGTGTCTGACATCTAATCACGCAGCGCACTCTGTACGTCAGTACTAGCGGTTTGCATTCTCCAAAAAAAATGCATTCATTTTCCACTTGGGTGCGCGGCCGGACTTTCATGCGGCCGTACTTTGTATATTGCCCGTCATTTGCTGCTACTACGGCTGTGATTAAGTGCGCCTAAACGCACATTAAAAATGCCTTAGTCTGATCTTAACACTGATACATAAGAATGTCATTCCTCTAAACAGACTAATTTCCCTGCCTCCCAATGTACTAAATCCAGAATATTCTTATATACAATATATTCTTCCCAGTATGAGCAGAAAAGGAACTAAATTCCTCCTAAAATGGTGAGGTAACTGCATTCCTGCAGGGTTTGACCCCCCCCCCCACCTGTCTATATACAGCAGAGGGTTTTCTCTCTGGGTCCCATCAGCAGATACAGTATGGGGCGCCCACCTCCCTGTGAGGAAAAGCAGGACTAAAGGACTTCAAAAGCCATTTAACCATGACTAGCTCAACCGTTAAAATGAGTGAAGGGGTTAAACTTGTGATAAAGAGAATTGTGCTCTAAACCAACATTCAATACTACAAACCACACAGGGTGACACCCCAATACACATGTTGGCAACAAGAACCAACTGGCCACTCACAAGACCAAATGTGTTGCATGAAGGATCTTCCCATGAATTCCTTCCGGTTAAAAAGGGAAAGTGTAGACGGTCAATATTTAAAATCAAATGCAATAAATGGTGTTTTTCATATTGGCTGTTCTGTTCTCTTTTATCCTGATGGAATTCATGGGAAGATCATTTTATTAGACACATTTGGGCTTAAAAATTCTGTCCTGTGATTGGCCAATTGGCTCCTGTTACTAATGTGTAACGGCTGTTTGCCCCAAGGACTCGCTCCCCCCTAGGGCCCTCATGCTGAGTTACATCTTGCCTGACCTGGTGATCCTGAGCCTCAATACAGGAGTAGGGATACATAACTTCAGCTGTGCCTCCACCTGTCTGGGCATCCATGGCCATGTATGGTCTCCCATCAGGAACCTAGTGACTACAATACACCCGCTGCAGTAATACAATAGAGATCTGTATTAAAGGTAATGGCAGACAAAACTGAAGCCGGCAGTACAGTGCCAACACACCACCAGACCCAGCTCCCTCCCAAATGGCCTGTAACCCACCGGGGTGGAGACTGAGGGTGGGGGCTCTGGGGATGTAAAATAACATGTGAAAACAGACACTCCCAAGGAGGTTGTCAGTGAATCCACGTGCAGGATGGGTTAAACTTGGGCATTAAACACGTGTAATGAATGTCTTCCTGTTGCATTTCAGATGCCGTCCTGTTTGTTGTGACCAAGGATTTCCTTGGCAAGGTTGGACCACCTCCCAAGGATCGCTTGGACAACTTTAATGCAAGAACTCCAGTTGTGGGGAAGCTGAATAACGTCAGTAAAATCGCCTTCAACCCAGACGGGGAGCTGTTTGCTGTCCGTGATGATGATCTGTACAGGGGACCTATGCCTTCCGATGCCAACCTGGATTGGTTTACTGTGGCCAGAAGAGTGGGTAAAGGTGGCTGGAATAAATATAAATTCATGGTGTTTGATCCATGCGGGGTTCTCTATGCAGCCACCCATGATGGTCAGTTCTTTAAAGGTCCTGCACCAACAGATGACACTGTGTGCTGGCTGTCTTGCCGTGCCATAAAAGTAGGAGCCGCTGCCTGGAATGATTTCGACAGCCTTTTCTTTGACTCTCAAGCCATCCTTTATGCAGTGTCACACGATGACCGGCTTCTGAAGAGATATCCTCCAACCAGAGCTGATGATGACTGGTATGCCTCCAGTACAACCATTGGAAAAGCAGGCTGGCGCAGTCTCTCCCACTTCATGGGTTTCAGTCCAGATGGAGACCCTGTGGTGTGTGGATTCAAGCAATGGTAACATCTATAAAGGGCCGGCCCCGGATACAGCCGACACCAACTACATAGAGAACGCAGAGAACCTGGGCCATAGCTATAACATGTATCCATTTCTGCTTTCACCTCTGATAAACCATGTTCAGTAGTTACTGAATAACAAACGATAAGTCTTTGGTTATTTAATACCGTGTCATGTATCAAATACAATAAAGAATTAAATACAAATAAACTGATTCTGGTGAATAAATGACTACAAGCCTATATTACAGACACACTGGTTTTTAACATGGACTCACCACCAGACTGACCACGCAGCTCACTGGAAGCTCATGCACAAATTAAATCCGTTTAGCTGTTTCCTGTTGGTGTTTCATGATTCCAAAATAACAAATCTTAGTTATGACCCTTAACACTGGATTGATTCAGGCTTCAGTCTGCAGCAAATCAGATCACATTTTAACCTTGGACTTGCTGTACAGTGATTTTGATCATGTGACTTGTCTAACCATGGGGCAGTACAGGTTTAACCCCTGACATAACCATTTTGTCCCTTGGATAGTGTGGTTTGAGCAGACAGAACAAGCTGTTACATGATCTCAACTGTGATTGTGCATTTCCCTTCAGATCTATGAACCTGATCTCTTGTCAGCTTCACCCAGCTCCAGGGGTTAAACCTCCTAGCTGGGTTCTTTCTGCTGCTGTGCCCAGACTGTAGCCCCAGTTTAGATGGGTCTGTTAAATTGGATAGGAGTTAGAAAGAGACGTGTCGTTTTTTTTGTGATTGCTAAAAATCAGCGTTAAGATTGCCATTTACTCTTGAATCCCCTGGATTTCTAGAAAATGTCTTGTATTTCCTTAAACCCTTGACATTGGTATTTATTTAGTAAAAGCTGCCGGAGGGATTACATTTTCTAGTGGGTTCTTAATTTGTTAGTGACCCATCTGCTAAATTGTTTTCCTTGATCTGAGGCTAGGGTCATTCTGTGCACAACAGGAGTACTTTCTGACTGACGACAAGGTCGTGGCCACACAGTCCGTTTATGTGACATTATTTTTGACTGGGAAATTAATGAGAAACCATTGTCAAAATGCTGGACGTCAAAGTCAGTCTGTCTATGTTCCATCACTCTCACACAAAGCTATGCGGATGTGGAGCACTCTGCGTCCGTTCTACCGGATTTACGTTCTCGCTTAACTTGCGTCCGTTTGCTGCATCCGTTGTGCTTTCGCACTTCTCTGCAGACGTACTTCGTGTGTGGGTTTCTATTGATCATAATTGTAGGCTACCATGGATGTTAAAATGTGCAGCAACACGGACGTGAACCCTGCGCTCGTCTGACCCGAACCTTCAAGTCTTGCAATAACAGATTAACATTGAAGCTGGTAATTACAGAAATTGTCCACGAAGCGGTTTGATAGCGCTGTAGGCATATATTAACCCCTTAATGACTGAGCAGTTTTAAGACAGGCAGTCTGTAAGGAACACTGTTACTGCTTCTGTACTGCTCGGTGTTTTGGGCTTTTTCCCCTGTGTATGTAACCCACTTACACCCTTTTTCTCCCATTTCCTTCCTACAATTTACTATGGAAACCCTTTTCAATTTAATTCCCAAAAAACCCACCTAAATAGTTTGGGTATTTCTAATCGAAGGACGATGTTTCAAATCTAACTGGTTTTTATCTGAGCTCACGTTGACCGTTTTATGGTCAGGATTTCACTTAAAGGTTTAAATGTTAATTACAAGATTATTTTACACCTCGTGACCCTCTAGCTACCCACAGATGGGGAGACAGTCAGGGATCCAATTTATTTCCCCCTAGCTCCACTTGGCCCTGCCCAAAGGAGCCCCAGTCATCATTATGCATGTGCGGCGCCTAGTGATGACATCATGCACAGCCAGGCCCCATACATAGGTGGTGCAGGCTTCAAGCGTGCCAAACCATCAGAGCCCAGCCAGAGGTAAGTAAAGGACTGATGTACATGGTACATTCTTGGTCCTTAAGGGGTTAAATAATGCAATCTAGGTGTGAGGCTTCTTGGCATATAAATCTCATATGGAAGATGAAGCTGCTATATTAGAGACAAAGCAATGTCATCTGTACATTAAAAGCTCACATGTGTAATATAGAAAATGTATTCTCAGCGCAAGGTGCACGGCTCACATTCGTTTGAATGTTTCTCTCTGCTGTTTTATTGGCTTCAAAGTTTATTTTACCTAACCCAGTGACTGTTTTCTAGAGCATTTGATTAAATCTGCAGCACAGGAACTAAATATGGCTGTTTCCACATTATATATATATAATTATAAAATAAATGATGAGCTGGCTGACCAACAGAGCATCACCACCACTTGGTTGGGTGACCTGATAGTCAAATCTAAACTGTGTCTGTACTAGGTCAGTGAAATATAATCTGTGCTGTTACAGTTATTCATTTAGATTGGGATTTATAGTGTATAGATATCCTTATGCTGCCACCTAGTGGTCTTTCTGTATTGTACATGCTTTTCTTTTTTCCCTCGCTTTATGATGATGCACTTCCTGTGTGTGTTTAGTTCCACCCTTCCTTCTTGTAAGAGCTGCAGCATGGTGTAGTTATCCAGCAGCACATGTATATTCATCCTCAAGTTAGGACAGAATCATTTTTTGACCGCAAAGAACATCTCATTCCATCATCTGCTGTATCCTGTGATCTGCTGTAACCTGATATATGGAATAAAGCAAGTCGTGGAAATAAACGGTGTTCTGGTGAGTTCAGCTAAGGATTGTCCTCGGTGATTGCATCTACTTATACAGGCCAGGCATAGAGGTCTCTGCAAGGGATAAATCGCTATACAATGATCTGAGTCAGAATAGTCAAAAAATGTGTAGAATCCTACAGACTGCTACTATATATGTGTGTGCTTAATCTGCAATCAAGCTCAGTGCCATCGGCCATCTTGGGGAAGCACATGATCGCACAAGCTTACTGCATCTCACTTCTACTGCATCTGACTGAATATTGAATAACGGTTTCTCTGCATTTAACTGTGTTACCTGCCTAAGCTGCCGTGCATCTTTTTAAAGAGACAGTACTATTTTTGCAAAAACGTATAAAATGTCCAGACAAGGTTCTGTGCACTCTATTATGGCTGAACCGACGCAGATTCATCATGTCCCTGAACCTGCAGACGTACAAGGAGCAGATTCTGCAGAGTTTGCCGAACAGAGTGTAAAACCCAAACGCACAATAAAACCGACACAGAAACTCAGAGAAAACTATGAATACACTAGAGATGAGCTCTCCAGCAATCTGACGGACCTGTGGGACAGAACGTCACAATGCATTTCAGTTTTACCACACTTTAACAATCACCCAGCTGAATTAAGAGACTCTATAGATCGTCTGTCTGCTGCATATAAACGTTACCAGAGGCTGTCAGAAAAATACACAGACTTCTTGCAGGACTCTAATATGGAAGACTTTTCAGCAGAACTGACCAAGACTGATGCACTAAATCAACAGAGACCTCCTACTGCAAGTTGCCAAAGAAAGGGCAGAACTCTGCATTGCTCAACTGCAAGAGACCAGATCGCACAGATCCACATCAACCAAACACACTGCACATTCTTCCAGAACCTCTCGCTCCAGACATTCAACGTTAAGCGACAAGCTAATAGAGGCCCGCGCTGAAGCGGAGTCAAAGAAAGTGCAAGGCTCCTTTGCTAAAAACTCAAGCAAGCAGAGTTAGAAGCTCACAGCAAAGCCCGCCAAGCAGAGTTAGAAGCTCACAGCAAAGCCCGCAAAGCAGAGACGGCATCCCAAATCAAGATTCTGCAAATGGAAAAGGAGGAAGCAGCTGCCGTAGCGAGGCTGAAGGTCTCGAAGAAGCAATGGGACAAAGTACTAATGCAGACTGCCCTATCCCAGCAGAACTGGAAGACCCAGTCGAACGCACTAGCAAATACGTTTTACAGCATAACATTTGCAACAATACACAGTCATCTCCTGTACCTCCTCCCAACACTGTTCTGACTCTCAACGCAGAGATCTCTCAGCTCCAAATGCCTGAGCCTCCTCCAGTCCACAACACAAGAACATCTACGCAGCAAATCACATCAACTCAGTCTGCCAGCAAGGTGAATCCCAGTGACAAGCCGCAGCTCAAGCCGCAGCCAGCAGAAGCCTTAGAGACTACACCAAAGTTAAACGTTCTTGCAACGTCATTTTATCCTGGTAAACCTCACCCTTCATCACCAGAGAACTTTAACACCCAAGCGGTTCCTCAAGTTACTTTGGCACCAAAGAGTGAGAGATCAGACTTGACTGACTTCGCCAGATATATGATACGCCGAGAGCTCATTAACACAAGCCTCTCAAGGTTCGACGACTGTCCAGAGAGCTACAGGGCCTGGAGATCAACCTTCAAGGCTGCTATTGCTGATCTGAACCTTACTACCAAGGAGGAACTTGATTTGCTCATAAAGTGGCTGGGGCCAGAATCCACAGATCGTGTTAAAAGACTGAGAACAGTACATGTTGACCACCCGGATGCAGGTCTCGTTGCTGCGTGGGCAAGACTTGAGCAAGCTTATGGCAGCGCTGAAGCCATAGAAGGCGCTCTGTTCAAGAGACTGCAAAACTTCCCAAAAATAGGTAACAAGGACTATCGCAAGCTCCAAGAACTGAGTGATCTCCTCATGGAGCTAGAGTTGGCAAAGACAGACCCACGTCTACCTGGACTAAGCTTCCTGGACACTGCTCATGGTGTCAATCCAGTGGCGTCTAAACTGCCATACGGCCTGCAAGAGAAATGGGCGCAACACGGCTCAAGATACAAAAGAGACTATAACGTATCCTTCCCTCCATTCTCATATTTTTGCAGGTTCATCAGCGAACAAGCCTGGACAAGAAACGATCCCAGCTTCAGCTTCAGCGAAACCAACTTGCCAGCTTCATCATCATCACCAGCATCCTCATCAAGGTATGATAACACAGCGGCTAAACGTAGAGACTTTAATAGAACAATATCTGTTAAAAGGACAGACATCTCACCACCCGTGTCCTCTCTTGCAAACCAGAGGGATTCAGGTGATAGCGATAAAGACCCTAATCGTCAGTGCCCTATTCACAAAAAGCCTCACCCTTTAAAGAAATGTCGTGGCCTTAGGGCAAAGACTTTACAAGAGCGCAGGGAGATTCTTCAAAAACTTGGGGTATGCTACAGGTGCTGTGCCTCTTACGGACATTTTGCTAAAGACTGTAAAGTTGTCATCAAGTGCACAGAATGCAGCAGCGACAGACATGTTACAGCTATGCACCCCACTCCACTTCCAGACAACCCACAGCAGCTACCTACCTCTGCACCTGTCTCAAATCATGGCGGGGAGCAACAAGGTAATGCTCCAGCTATAGGGAATATTTCTTCTTCATGCACGGAGGTCTGTGGAGAAGGCTTAGATTACAAATGCTGTGCCAAGGTATGCCTAGTCAAGATATACCCAGAGGGTCAACCTGAGAAAGCCACGAAGATGTATGCCATATTAGATGAACAGAGCAACAGATCGCTTGTTAAGCCTAAATTCTTTGAGATCTTCGGCATAAAGGGACACGCAACACCGTATACTCTCAGAACCTGTTCTGGTCGTAGAGACTTTCGGCAGAAGGGCCAACGGGTTTATGGTCTCTCACGTCAAGGGGAGAGAGGGAATACTCCTACCAACATTAGTTGAATGTGACCAGATACCAGACGAAAGGGAAGAGATTCCTACTCCAGAGGCTGCATATCATCATCCGCACTTAAGGCATCTTGTAGATGAGATTCCAGTAATGGACATGAATGCTGAAATCTTGGTCCTGCTAGGAAGAGACATTCTCAGAGTACATAAAGTACGCGAACAGTGCGACGGACCAGACGATGCCCCTTATGCACAAAGACTTGACCTGGGCTGGGTAATAGTGGGCAATGTATGCTTGGATAAAATGCACACGTCATCTGAGATCCACTCATTCAAAACTCACGTGTTAGGGAACGGACGTGTATCCCACTTCAAACCGTGTCCTCACCATTATGACGTAAAGGAGAAGCCTCTTGACATTATCTGCGTGTCCGACGTCACTCCTATCCTCTGTGATGACAACCTAGGTACCACAGTGTTTTGTACTACAAGCGATGACAACAAAACAGCTTTATCAGTTGAAGACAGAGAATTTATCAAAGTAATGGACAAAGAATTCTTCAAGGATGAGTCTAACAGCTGGGTAGCACCATTACCTCTTCGTGCTGCAAGGGTCAAACTCCCAAACAATCGTGAACAAGCTTTATCCAGAGTCAAGTCACTACAACGAACACTAAAGAACAGACCTGAAATGAAGGACCATTTCATCGCCTTTATGAAAAGGATCTTTGACAATAATCACGCTGAACCAGTTCCACCTCTTCGAGAACATGAGGAGTGCTGGTACCTGCCTTTCTTCGGAGTATATCATCCACGTAAGCCAAAACAAATCAGGGTAGTATTTGACTCCAGTGCCAAGCATCAAGGCATATCCCTGAACGATGTTCTTCTCACTGGTCCTAACCTGACCAACAACCTCGTAGGTGTACTCATGAGGTTCAGAAGGGAGCCAGTCGCCATAACTGCTGATATTGAACAAATGTTTCATTGTTTTATTGTACAAAAAGACCATAGGAACTTCCTGAGGTTTCTGTGGCACCGTGACAACAACATGGACAATGAGATGATTGAATACCGCATGAGGGTACACGTCTTCGGAAATAGTCCCTCACCTGCTGTTGCAACATATGGTCTACGAAGGACTGCTCTTGACGGAGAAAAGGAGTATGGAGAAGATGCTCGACACTTCGTTGAAGAGACTTCTACGTGGACGACGGACTTAAATCCTTACCCACAAATGAAGAAGCCATAGACCTGCTCCAAAGGACACAAGGTATGCTTTCTGAAGCTAACCTCAGACTACACAAGATTGCTTCAAATAGTGTTGCTGTCATGAAGGCCTTTCAACCTGGTGACTATGCCACAGGGTTTAAGGACTTAAATCTGGGAATGGACATGCCACCCGTACAGAGAAGCCTAGGCCTGCGGTGGGACTTATTAAAGGACACCTTCGGCTTCCAAGTCGGCTCTGCAGACAAGCCATTTACCAAACGTGGTGTTCTGTCGGTGGTGAACAGTTTATACGATCCAGTGGGATTCGTGGCTCCCATTACCATACAGGGTAAATCCTTACTTAGACAGCTCTCAGAGACTATTACAGATTGGGATGCTCCACTACCAATAGACAAGCTTTCAAAGTGGAATTCCTGGAAGCAATCTCTACATGCCTTAGATGGAATTCACATACCACGCTGCTACACTCCAGCTTCTCTTGCCACAAGTCAGAGAAAGGAACTTCACATCTTCTCAGATGCATCTACAGAGGCCATAGCAGCTGTCGCCTACCTTAAGGTAAGAGACTCCTCCAATCAAACCCACATAGGATTTCTGTTTGGGAAGGCTAAGTTAGCACCTAAGCCTGAACACACAATTCCCAGGCTTGAACTTTGTGGGACTGTGCTAGCCGTAGAAGTTGCAGATTTCGTACTACAAGAGCTAGACGTTCAGATGGACGACATCAAATTCTACACAGATAGCAAGGTCGTTTTAGGCTACATATACAACCAGACTAAACGTTTCTATGTCTATGTCAGCAACCGTGTAGAAAGAATCAGGAAAACATCTAAGCCTGAACAATGGCATTATGTTCCATCCGAACTTAATCCTGCAGATCATGCCACCAGGCCAGTGTCCACAAGTGTCTTCGCAAATTCTTCTTGGTTGACAGGTCCTGATTTCCTGCTGGCTCATCCAGAAGAAACAACAGCTGACGTCTTTGGTCTTCAAAATCCTGACGAAGATCCAGATATTCGTCCTGAGGTTAAGACTCTTCTCACCAGAACTGCACAAAGACTCGTCTTGGGCTGTCAACGCTTTGAACGTTTCTCCAAGTGGACAAGGCTTGTACGCACCATCGCGAGGTTAGTCCATATTGCACACTGCTTCCACACGAAGCCCGCAGAGGCTCACTGTCAAGGTTGGCACACGTGCCAAAGGTTTCTTTCTGCAAGGGATATTGCTGAAGGCGAACTGATCATAATACGCAGTGTACAACAGGATGTCTTCGGCTCAGAAATTAAATGCATTTGTGACAAGACGGACGTTCTAAGAAACAGTCCAATTGCTAATTTGAACCCATTCATCGACAGTAATGACATGCTAAGGGTCGGTGGACGTTTAAACAAGGCTAAGTTGGGAGAGCAAGAACAGAATCCTCTCATTATACCTGCTCGCCACCACGTCTCCACTTTGCTCATACGGCACTACCATGAAGGGGTTAAGCACCAAGGTAGACACTTCACAGAAGGTGCCATAAGAGCTGCAGGCTTTGGATTGTAGGAGCAAAAAGACAGATTACAGCTACACTGCACAGCTGTGTTCAGTGCCGCAAACTGAGAGGGAAACAGCAGCAACAGCAAATGGCAGATTTGCCAGCTGACAGAGTAAGCACTGACCCACCCTTCACTCATGTCGGTCTGGACGTCTTTGGACCATGGATGGTAACAGCCCGCAGAACTCGAGGTGGCCAAGCAAATAGTAAACGATGGGCAGTGATGTTCACCTGTATGAGTGTGCGTGCAGTACACATCGAAGTAATAGAATCTATGGATACCTCAAGTTTCATTAATGCCCTAAGACGATTCCTCGCCATTAGAGGTCCAGTCAAGACATTGAGATCTGATTGTGGAACTAATTTCGTTGGAGCCTGTCGAGAGTTGCAGCTTAACTCAAGGCCTATCCAAGACCTTTTAGCTGAAAAGGGCTGTACATGGATTTTCAATCCTCCTCATTCTTCCCACATGGGTGGTTCATGGGAAGAATGATAGGCATTACACGTAAAATACTGGACTCAATGCTTATGGACTTGAACTCCACAAGACTCACCCATGAGATTCTAATCACCTTCCTGGCAGAAGCATCTGCCATAATCAATTCTAGACCACTTGTTCCAGTGTCTACAGATCCAGAGAACCCAACCATCCTTACTCCAGCTACTCTTCTTACCCAGAAACTCGGGACTGTTCCTGTTCCACCTGGAAACTTTAAAGCAGGAAAAATGTGCTACGACCAGTGGAAGCGAGTACAACACCTTGCCAACTGCTTCTGGAATCGTTGGAAGATGGAGTATCTTTCCACTCTGCAAGGACGCAGGAAATGGCAACGCCTGAACCCGAACGTTCAAGTTGGAGATCTCGTTCTCCTCAAGGACCAGCAAGCCGAAAGGATAGAGTGGCCTATGGGACTTATTAAAAAGAGCATCTCTAGCGATGATGGTAAGGTACGTAAGGTGGAGGTGAAGGTCGCAAGACAAGGAACTGTAAAGACTTTTATCAGACCTATCACGGAACTTATTTTGCTCTTACCGCTTGGAGACTGAACTTACGTAGGTTTTCAAGACATCTAGCAAATTACACTGTCGTTATTTGCACTTGCATAACTACCGTTATGATATATATATAGTGACATTTTCAATGCCAGACGGGGAGTGTGCTGTTACAGTTATTCATTTAGATGGGGATTTATAGTGTATAGATATCCTTATGCTGCCACCTAGTGGTCTTTCTGTATTGTACATGCTTTCCTTCTTTTTTCCCTCGCTTTATGATGATGCACTTCCTGTGTGTGTTTAGTTCCACCCTTCCTTCTTGTAAGAGCTGCAGCATGGTGTAGTTATCCAGCAGCACATGTATATTCATCCTCAAGTTAGGACAGAATCATTTTTTGACCGCAAAGAACATCTCATTCCATCATCTGCTGTATCCTGTGATCTGCTGTAACCTGATATATGGAATAAAGCAAGTCGTGGAAATAAACGGTGTTCTGGTGAGTTCAGCTATCTGATAAGGATTGTCCTCGGTGATTGCATCTACTTATACAGGCCAGGCATAGAGGTCTCTGCAAGGGATAAATCGCTATACAACGATCTGAGTCAGAATATAATCTTACACAAAAAATAACAGCCCTGATTGCACAGAGCCCCGTGAGCTGACAGTCTTGCACTGTGTATCTGCATCGTAGCAGAGCATGAGGGACTATCAAGAAAGCTTGATTCTTGGCTCTTTTTTTTTTTTTTCCCTGCAATATTTTGAGCAATTGTCAGCTTCAAAGAACAATTCATCACTTGCATTAACACCCCCCCCCTCCCTTAAGTGTCATTCGTAGGCTTCCTCACATAATAAAACATGGTATTTCTTCAAATGCGTGGTCAGTAAAGCATCCCTGAGCAGATTGTAGGGAGAGTCCAAGCTCGTGGCCAGCCTGCCTCTGGAACTTCTAGAGCGGTGTTTCTCAACTCTGGTCCTCAGGACCCACTAAACAGGCCAGGTTTTCCAGACATGTGAAGCACAGCACAGGTGATATGATTTGCTGCTCAGTGATTGCAGGATTCAGTCTGCATTTCCCCAAGGTGATCTGCAAAATCTGGCCTGTAGTGGATCCCGAGGATTGGAGTCGAGAAACCCTGATCTAAAGGAATACTTGGTCTGACAAAGCTACTAGGTGTGGGGGAGGGGCGCGGCGCTACATCTAGTGTTACGTACAGTCCCCCATAGTTTGTTGAAGATTGGGAAGGAGAAAAGCACTATGGATTTTGACTTCTTTGGCACCAGGTAGCATCAGAATCAGGGTGTGATGCCACATCTGAGGGCAGCAAGCGGTCAACTTTTGTACTAGTCTATTCCAGGACAAATCTCCTGTAACTACATGCACTCCTGCCACTTCCAGCACTGGGGTGATGACTAGGGATGAGCCAACACCCCCCCCCCGAGTTCGGTTCGCATTCAATCTCGATCTTTTCAAAAGTTCGAACTTGAACTCAATACAAGTCAATGGGACTCAAAGTTTGATTTTTAGAGTGCCCTGCCCTCCAAGAGGGCATATTTGCCATAAAAGGTGTATGGGGGTCCGGGTAGTGCCCTGGGGGACAGGAAACAAGGACAAAAAGTTTTAAAAAATACGTTTTTAACCCCTTCACTGCTGACGACGTGTGGGACACGTACTTAGTTACTCCCGCTGTATGCTGAGGACGTGTCCCACATGTCATCAGCTTTGCGGGACCCCCGGTGGAGATACTCCCCTCTGTCCGGGGTCCCGCGGCGTTCTGACTTCAGCGTCCTCAGACGCTGAAGTCAAGCTCCTCCAGACGTAAATGACATTTCCAGGCGACCCCCGGCCGGGGCCAGTGCAAGCATTTTTATCTAGTCAGGCGAAGGTGCATTTTGGTGCCCCCCCCGTGTCATGTCAAGCCAATCAGGATAGAGGTGCCATGATAATCTCTATACATACACATAGAAGTATATTTGCCCCAGCTCATATGGGTATATTTGTCCCCCAGATCACATGGGTATATATTGCCCCAGCTGATTTGGAGATATTTGCCCCAGCTCTCACCTGCTGCCAGGCTCCGCCGGCGTTTCTCATGGTGGCGAGCGGCCGCTGACATGATGCAGCTTTGCTGCTCGCCAGGCGAGAACCACATGACCAGCGCAGCCACGTTCTTGTGAGATCGCGTGTGGCGCTGGTCAGGTGGTTCGGCCCCTAGCGCTGCGCCAGGTCTCCCCGGCCGACCAAGATGGCAGCGCTCGGGCCGTGGAATTCTGCCCCCACAAACTGGCAGGAAGCCAGATAGTAAGGCGGCCGCCTTTGCCGCCTTACGCTAGCGCCGGCCCTGCCCCTGGCAATGCCGTGAGATCTCCTGGAAGGGAGGGGTGGATCCCTTCGGATCCCTCTCCCTCCCGATCAGGAGGTCCCAAAAAGAAAAAGCCAGGCACCGCCAGTTTGTGGGGGCAGAAAGGGGTCTCCCCTTTTAAGCGGTGCCTGGCTTTAACCCTTTTAGGCACCGGGTCGCACTTCAGCGCCTTGCGTTGCCGAAGTGCGGCATAGCTCCGGTGGGGGCCGCCATCTTGGATGGCGGCTCCACCCCCGGGTCCCCCCTCAGCGTGAGGACGTCAGATAGCCGGGGAGCCCCTAGCTGCCCAGAATCCCATGATGGAGATAGGGGGTTCAAATGAACCCCGATATCTCCATGACCCTCTAGCTGCCACGGTTCTGGAGGGTGTCAATCGAAAGGCCTGAGCATGGCCTTTCGAATGATACCCAACATGACCAGGTATAAAGTAGAAAAATAACACAAAAAAACATGTTTTTTATTTTTATTAATGCAGCAATATTGTTCACATTTCAATTATAATGTGAACAATGATGCTACACTAATGCGTTTGCTAAAAATCACAATTCCCCCCACAAAAATTTAATAAGTCCCCATTTCTAATTTTTGTACAAGCGCACCCCATAGAAAATATAACCGCAAATGTTCATGTGATAAAAGGTGAAAAAAAACACTTTACCCGCTGCAGATGATTAAAAATTCCAGTTTTATTGCATTTTTTGTTATAATATACAGGCAGAACATGACGTATACATATAAAAATGATATATTATGAATCTGCCGAGTCTGCCGGAAAGAACGATATATAATCTGTCTGGGTCGTATAATAAAAGGTGGCTTCAAATCGCGTTTAAACATGATGAGCGAAAACGGTAAAAATTAGCTCTGCACACAGCGGTGAAATGCCTCAGCAGTGAAACGATTAAAGGAACAGTGACTTTTCCATAAAATAAGGGTTAAAAATAAAATCGAAAAATTCTTCAAATATCATGCCTAGGAGGTCCCCATAACCTGCCCGTGAAGTGGCGGATTTGTAGGATGTACGGAAACATCGCCATCACAGCACAGCCCCACACATGACACCTGGCACGCCCAGTCTGCATACAATGGATCAAATTCATGAGATGTACTAATTAGAAGCACATGTTATTTCCAAACACTAATTAAACACCTGTTGTTTACGCCGTTTGAGAGCACATTTAGAGAGGTCATTTAGAGGTGAGAATCTTTGCACGTAGACATTTTTTAATGCAATATCTAATAAACCGTTGCTTATAATATTCTGCAGTAAAGAGTCAGTGCTATCAGGTGCACTCACACTCGCATTCACACTCAAACAAGTTCAAACACAAACCAAACTCAAGGGCAAGTCAACGGGACTCGAACGGTCGATTTTTAAAGTGCTCTCCAAGAGGGCATATATGCTAGATATTTGCCATAAAAGGTGTATGGGGGTCCGGGTAGTGCCCTGGGGGACAGGAAACAAGGACAAAAAGTTTTTAAAGGAACAGTGAGTTTTCCATGAAATAAAGGTTTAGAATAAAAACAAAAAATTCCTTCATATCATGCCTAGGAGGTCCCCACAACCTGCCCGTGAAGTGGCGGATTTGTAGGATGTATAGAAACATTTAAAAACAAAAAATGACATTTCAAATGACGGTAAATGGTTTTCCTTTAATCTATTCATAAACAACTGCTTGGGGCGGCAGCCTGTATGAAAAGAGGAGACATTTTAGGACACGCAGAACAAGTTTAGTGATTTTTTTGGGCTAAATTATGGTGAAACTCATGCAGGCTTTGGATGAAAGTAACAATGGGTGCTTTAAAATTGGGCCTTTAGTGTCTAACAGTGCCGTCACACCGTAACCCCTCTGTGGTATTGTGGAAGAGTGCAGGGTTGGACCCTGCGGTCCAATATTAAAATATGAATCTGGTATAGGCGTCAGTGGCAGTGCACCCAAATATTGTGCCTTTGGTGGCAGCAAGTGCCTTCACACCGTAACCCATCTGAGGAATTGTGGAAGAGTGCAGTGGTGGAGGTTTTGGTAATGCAGAAGAGATCCCCGATCTATTCAGTTACATCAGCAGCTATAACAAAACCGGGTCAGCAATGTTTAGGCACTTGTACTGCGCTACTGTATATGGTGAGAATTGGCGCACACTAGTAGCAACAGGAAGCAAACAGAACAGGCAGGGAATACACAGAGAATAGTCAAATGGCAGGCAAAGTCGGCAACAGATCGGGGCAACAGATCGGGTCCTCAGAACAAGCAGGGTCAGTAACAAGTATACAAACTGATTCGGTATGTGTGTAAATGTATGTATTTTATGTTTAAACGGCTTGCTGTGCATATACACCTGCGCCTTTTTTTTTTTGTCCCAGTCTGACCTTGCCCCATTGTCATGCACTCAAAAGGCCAGTATCACTGGAATCAACAAACACACAGGGTTATTCAGAGAGGTGAAAACCAGGAGAACTGGAAGGAGAAGAGAACAATCTAGACCAAATAGCCGATTTGGAAAGTTGAGATAAATGTGCGAATTATTTTGACCTCACATTTTCACTTCTCCAGTCATTCTCCTATTTTTCATCGCTCTCTGAATAACCCTGACAGTATATGCCCTCTGTAAACTAAGAACGATTGCAGGCATCGTAAATTCAATGTGAGGAACATGTAGGATACTAAATAGTGTTGCTGGGCAGCACGAGGTTAAATGGCCACTCTCCTCAAATTTCATCCCTCCCTTTTTTCCCTTGACAGGGACACTACCACATAAGCTGTAACTAGATTACTTGTGCATTACAAATAAAACCACCTTATAAAACACATACTGCTGTTTATTTCTTTGAAGTAATAGCATGTAAAAAAAAATAACCCAAGTTTATTTTTCCTTTTATCTCCTGATTCCATTTTGTGTATTTTTCCCATGGTGTAACATTTACCAAAATTTGTGCAAACGTTTTACTTTACTGCTATTGTTTAGATAAACAAAAGCAGTAAAGTAAAACTTTTGCACAGATTTTGCTCATTAATCTACAGCTAGTGAGGTGGAGGAGGAAATGTTTAGATACTGTTGCAGGTGGTGTATTGTGTTCTCCAGGCTACCTGAGATAAGAGCTGGCAGCTCAATGAGATGAGACAGGGAGCTTAAAAGCCTTCTACTCTCCCCCCTGGTGATGTCCTTTGAATACATCCCACACGATACAATGATGTGAGTCGGTGATTGACCCATTCAATGGCCAAAGCAACACAGTGAGCGAGTGATGGAAAGATAGAAAATATCACTCAATGGATGCACCCAGTGTCACACAGAGGAAAATATCACAATGGATGTACTCAGTGACACACAGAGGAAAATATCACAATGGATGCACTCAGTGACACATATAGAGGATTTTTTTTTTTTCTACACACGCGATGCAGATGTCTCGCATATAACGCGACCCCTCTAATCTTAAGGTAAATTTTTGTCACCAAAATCTAGCGGTGTACTCGAGTATCTACAGGTACCTGTCTCAATTATACCTTCCAAAGCAAGCACCAAAATAAAAGATGATAATTTCATAATACTATCATTATTTTGGTGCTTGCTTTGGAAGGTAAAATAGAGACAGGTAAATAAGATTTAACCCTTTCACTGTGGAGGATGTGTAGGGAACGTCCTCATTGACTCCCGCTATATGCGGGGGTCGTTCAACACATGTCCTCTTGGAGAGGTACTCACCTCTCTCTCAGGTCCCGCAGCCAGTGGCGTATTTAGGTTTTCTGCTGCCCTAGGCCTATTAAGAACTGGGGGACGAGCAAAGGAGATAATGTGGGGACCTACAATATCTTCCCAAAAACATTGATGATAGTAACATGAACTACCAGTAAGTATGATAAAGTAGATCATGATGATTAAAAGTGAACCAACAAAAATAAAACAGTTCTTGGAAAAAGAGCAAAACATCTTGGTAGTAGTTCTAGCAATAGACACTGCAAGTGTAAAATCAGAGTTAATACAGTATGTAATACTTTGTGAAAAAGGAAAGTTCATCAAAAAATAAACAGTTCGTGTAAATGAGGAAAAAGGTACTACTCTTCAGGTTAAATAGGAAAGTTAATAGGCATAAAAAAAAAATTGGGGGGGAATCGATTCTTCGGCTGGGAAACCAGACAACAGTTTAGCAGGGGCTTACAAAGACTGAGGCCCACACTCCAGATTCGTCAGCGGGATACGCCACAGGAGGAGGTCATCTAGAAGCAGGAGCCAGCGATTCCACGTCTGGGGTTGAGGTCAACAGTGGATCAGGATGATGAAGTCATCAGGATGAATGGCGCTTTCTTATCCTTGATGCATGATCCCAGGAAGGTGATCATCAGTCAGCACGGCCGTTCTGGTCACAGCAGGATGGTAGTCAGTTCTCCATATGGTGGATCAATGGTTTTGTGACGATGCAGGGCCTTCACGAGCACTCGCTCTCCTGGAACGAAACGGTGAGTAGGATCTGTGGAGAGAGGCGGGAAACAGCAGGAAACCATTCTATGGAAATCATGCAATGTTTTAAGCAACTGAGTAACATATGCTTCCCTAAATTCATCCAGATCACCTGGTAACATTACCAGGGGACCTTGCTTAGGAATCCACAGGGTAGGAAAGGGTCTTCCCATGAGAACTTCAAAGGGGGAGAGACCAGTGACAGAATGGGGGGGTCATTCTTATTTCTGCAAGAATGGCTGGAAGGTAATCTGGCCAGTTCTTGAAGGTACCCTCAGTAACTTTTCTAAGGTTGTTTTTTATATTTTTATTTTGTCGTTTGACTATTCCAGAACTTTCTGCATGGTATGGATATTGAAACTTCCATTGACTGGCCATTAATTTTATCAAATCCTGTGTGACCTTGGAGGTAAAGGCAGGACCATTATCTGAATCCATAGATATGGAGCTGCCATATCTGGGTATTAATTCTTTACAAAGAATTGTGGCAACAGTTCTGGCATTTTCTCTTGTAGTAGGGAAGACTTCAGGCCATCTAGAAAACTTGTCAACTATTAACAGAAGGTATTTCAGGTTACCTTTTGCAGTGGGCATGTGTGTAAAATCAATTTAGAGTTCCTGGAATGGACCATTAGCTGGCGGTAGGTGTTGAGTTTTTATTTTTGAGACCTGTTATTATTTCTGGCACATATAGAGGCAACGAGAAAGTTGGGAATATAATCATAGCCTTAAGATTTCAAAAAGAAAAAAATGTTTAGCCATTCGCTGTATGTGAGTTTGGGAGATCTGTGGCCAGGACCATGAAAAAGAAAAAATAAAGATGGGGCTGCTGCAGCAGGTAGGCCCACTCTCCCTCCTTTCTCATAAATTCTAACATCAGGGCGGAATTTATTGAGCCTTTCACAAGGCCTTCTGAGGCCAAATGAAAAACATCAGCTTCAGTAGCACCTGCCTGGAGTTCTTTAAGCATCCATTTCTGGGGTAGCAGAAAAGGAGAAAGGTAGCAGGTGACAATTGGAGGGTGAGGAACAAGAGGAATGGTAGGAGATGAAAGTACAGCAGCTTTAGACGTAGCGTCAGCAAAGTGATTGCCACGAGAAACAAAACAGTCAACAGGATCATGACCTTTACATTGACAACAGCAAGACGAGAAGTAATAGAATAGCAGACAGGAG